>JAECUM010044419.1:0-17317 GCA_016617855.1 Megalonaias nervosa | reverse complement strand
TGTGTGTGTGTGTGTGTGTGTGTGTGTGTGTTTGGTTTTGTCTTTTTTGTGGTGGAGAGATCTGCATGTCTATTAACTTAATTTAGACATTCCGTTGCGAATGCGGTACAATCATTTCAGGCATCAACAATATTTATTTCCTATGACTGCCTAGTTTACCCGTCTCACGTAAAATATAGTTATCTGTGTGTGTGTGTGTGTGTGTGTGTGTGTGTGTGTGTGTGATTTGGACTTTTAACGTTGCTTTAACAATTTTTCAGCCATATCGCCTCGGTGTCTGCAGTGCCCCAGACATGTAGCATGATGTCCCACCCGATCACATTATCCTGACACTAGGCCGACCAGTCCTAACAGTAACCTCTTAATGCTGAGGGCCTAGCGAGGCTGATGTTGGTACCACTTTTATGTCTTTGGTGTGACTCTGCCTGGGTTCGAACCCGAGACCTCCCGTATACGAGATGGACGCTCCAACCACTTGACAACCGGATCGGCTAATATTTATTAAATTAATTTCTGAATTTTCATGAAAATGGATGCAGGAATTCTCTGAAAACAAAATACAGTTTGAATGAAAGGCCTGTACCATTACATCGCTCACTTCAATATATTTAAGCCAATGTCTGTTTTTTTTTTTAAATTTATTTATTGTTTATTTTCCGCTATTTCTTTTTATAGATCTGATGAACAGATCGACTGGCTCATTCTACTGCAATGAAATATCAGCTCTTTATGTTTTCGATCGAGATCCTATTTATTCGACTTAATTACATTCGCCAGTTAAAAATGTCCTTTGTATGGATGAAATTACATTTTGTATGCATTCTAATGACCAAAGCAATATTTACTGTCATTCAGTCTTTTTTCCTACACAACACCTTTCCCTTTGTCTCATTTCCTTTCTGACATATTTCTTGTCCTCTTCACTTTAGTTAGATTCCTTTCTTCCAAAGTTTAGTTAACATTGGAAGAATGGTGACATTTATGATATACGGCGGGATTGGGGCTTTAATGCAAATAGTTTAGAGAGAACGAAGAAGAAATATTTTCGTTGGTTCTGCTCAGATACTTGCACCTTTCATTTGTGAACTTAAAAAATGTCCCAGACGCTTGTTCAGTTAATAATGTGCAGTCCTATGACCAGTAACATTTAAAAGAAGATTTTTTTTTTTTTTTTTTTTTTTTACAAATTATGATTCACAGAGCAACTATCCTTCCTAATCAATAGAACATTTGGCACAGATCATCATTTTTCAACAGTGGATCTCTGTTGAAAATTCCAGTACTGTATGATGTCACATCGTTCACTCGTGTTTGATTAGACAAGCCATACAGCATACGTCGATTAAAATTTTTACAGTGTTTTAATCTAAGTTGTGTGAATTCCACTACTAAGCATTCCAGTTGTTGGATATTCATGTGAAGTGATGATTGCTAGATGCAGAAATTCCAGATTTAATGTATTTGTGACCGGATATTTGCATCGTTTGATTTGGAACAATACTATAGAAAAAGACAAATTTTATTTGGAGTCGAAATTGCATCATATAATAAGAAACGTTAGCTCTTTGGAGCTATTTTACCGCGATTAAAAATATTGTGGTTTTAGAAATTTCTGTCATTTGGGAGACCTGCAAATGTCCACATTCTTCTCTAAACAGAAGTGAATTTGTTTAATAGTAGAAGTTAACATTTAAATCACGCTTGTCGTAGCTTGGGGTCCATGTTATAGAACCACCCGCCCTCTGTCTATTGACCGACACATTTAATTTTTGTACCGAGTAGGTAGTCAGGTAGATAAACACACGGAACGAATTAGTTTGGCATGAAATGTTCAAAATTTATGCGTGTCGGTGATAGCTTATTTTGCTTTTGGACCATTGTAATTTGTTTACCAACCTGTACGATTGTACACTATACATTTTCAGAACTTTCACGGAAAAAACGAAGAAAGAACTGGGTTATTTTTCGTGGTTAAAAGAGGATCACTATTTATTGTTTGAATTTTTAAAAAAATGCTTAGCTCTGTTTTTTTGGTATAAAGAATCACATGTGTGACTTATATAGACCCCTTTCACGTCCTTTTGCATAAAGAACATAGTAAATGTGTCCTACTGGCTGAGAATGTATATGGTCTTATAGTTTGAATTTGTTCCAATCCGTCCTGGGTAAAAATAAAAATGAAAGATATTAACAGTTGGGATTTCATCAAATAATGTATCCTTTCCATTTAATTGCCAAATTTTACTTTGTGATTCTAATTGGCTAAAGTATCCCTTGAGTCGTTATCTCGTTATGACAAAAACAAGTGACGAAATTGGCAAGATTACTTAGATTACACGTATTCGCTTTGACGGATAGAACTATTTTTGCTGTTTCAGTATTTCGTATATATTTAGCATTTTTTTTAGAGAAGTTTTAAACAGGATACCAGTACAGACATTACATATATTGACTAAACTGTTGGAAATAGATGCGCGGAAAATAAAAAAGTTTCTTACGTTTCCATCTACAGCAAAGTCTTCCTCAAGGGACAATTGAATACATGCACAGAGACAAATGCACACACGAATGGCACTCGTAGGACAATACATGTTTATAATATTCGAGATAATTAAAAAGTCTAAACTAAACGAAAAGAATAATACAAGAAGCAATAGCTAGATGTTTAGGGATCTATTATAGGATTAAATGGTCATGGTTAGGTATTTATGATTTACCTAAGCACTCACAAAGTACACACACCATTCCGAAGGATTTTATGTTAACGTTGTGAGCGGCTAGGACGTTATGTAACATTTTACATTCTAATAAATAACTATGTTCATTTAATACTTATAATTTCGTTTTGCTTCATTTCTGTCATCTATTCAGCGGATTTTGTCAACAAAGCATTCGATTTTGGGCAGCTCGTAAGTTTCTTCTTTAGTCTAACCCCACCTTCGTTAGCAAAGGGTCCTCTACTCTCATGCTGTATAGCATTGTAGGGTAAAGTGTCAATGCGGGCCATGTCAGTAATTAGAATAACATTTATAACTCGGTAGGACTTTTTCTACTTTTTCTTAACCAAGTTATTATTTTTTCTTTCTTAACGTATAGCTCACGTATGTCACATGTCTTATCATCAGTTGCTCTTGCTTTCTACTTGTTACGATCGTTTAAATCAAAATGGTGGCCACTTTTCCACGGCTCACGTGCTAATCATATGACCATGACCTTTAATAACAGTTAGTGGAACATTTTGTCTAAACTACCATAATTTATTAATGCAGAGCCCACTATATGCTTTGTGAGTGTTGGAGTGCAGGACGGACAGCGCGATTGCATTGTTGGAACAGGCGATTTGAATCGGTAGTTGCACACGGCAATGGAGTGTGATGGGGTGGGGTGGGGTGATTGATATTATTATGGTATAAGACGATGCTATAGACAAAGTTTCATCAAAGGTGACCTGGAAACTGATTCTGAACCAATAGTAGTCCCCCGAATTTACCTATATTTACAAAATTCTATTTCTGTATCAAGTGACCGTTTATAATCAACCACACTGAAGAAAACTCATTATCTTTGTCCGTACAAGAGCATCGTGTTTCATATGGAGCCATCTATTGTGGTGCATTAATCACTTCTAGTTTTACATCTCGCATAACTATCGCTACATGAAACTAAGATAAAATATTTACATTATATGTGAAGTTGGCGGAAAGTATGCATGTTTGTATGTATTGATGTATGGATGGATGGATGTACAACGGATCAACCACATATTAACAAAAAACACGGCGACATGGCGCTGATTGAAGTTCTAAATATTTAAACCGAACAATATGGATTTGTTTTAAATGATTCACAAGCAAGCAATTAGACATTGTAATAGAAATCCTACCAACAAAACACATGTAAACAGAAAGGAAAATAGACAACGTAAAAGCAAACAGAAAACAAAACAAGAAAGAAAACAAACAAAACCTAAAACAAGGAAAATAATTCTTCGAACAAAACTTAAGTAGTAGATTAGATTAATACCCTCTATAACTGAGACCATCACAGAAGCACTCGCTGTAACTCCATCTTGGGATATGATGCAGGTGTAGTTCCCTACCTCTGACCTCGTTATATCTCTAATTTCCAAATAGGCATCAGATGCACTATCGTGCGCAGAAGCATGCGGAGGAAGCGTTGAACCCTGGAATGATATTAATGATGGTGGCACAATTTGCAGTAGAGCCAGCAGTAGTTGGATTAGCAGCAGCAGTATAACACCTATCAAGCAATAGTTGATTATGTATGATTATTGTTATTTGATAATCTTGGTTTTTTCCAATCTATGACTCAGGAGGTAAGTCCATCTTACTCACTGCTATGAGCTTGGGAATAGCTATTGGGTGTGGAGTTGGAATTATATGCAATTAAAATACGATCACGTGGATGGATGTGTACATTAAGTTCTTGCATTGCTTAATACAAAGACATTAATGTGCTACTAATATTTCTACTTGATATCCGTTATTATTATTATTATTATTATTATTATTATTAGTAGTAGTAGTAGTAGTAGTAGTAGTAGAAGTAGTAGTAGTAGTAGTAGTAGTAGTAGAAGTAGTAGTAGTAGTAGTAGTACAACTAGGAGTTGTAGTTTCAATATAAATTACTATTATCATTATCATCATCATTGATACTTTGATGTTATCGATGTTGCAGTTTGTACTGTGCTGCATATGGTGTTTGTTCTGTTACAGGTGTCTAAGATTCTCACCCCATTATATAGCCAGGTGTGATTGACATGTATCGATGCATTGCCACGACAAGAAAGGTATGTGGTACTGTGAAGTTCCAGTAACGTGCTTCCTTGTATTCTCGGAGGATCAAGGTGTGTAACTTTTGGAGCTGAAAAAAAGACATTTCTTGTTGCTTAAACAGTGTCATGATTCTTTTAAAATATTTTCAGCTAAGTTCTGCAATTGTAAGTCATCCCAGGCTCTATATTCATACAGGAAAACACAATTATTCAAGTCAGCCAGGTATTGATATCATTATGTGATTCTGTCGCATAGAGCAAGTTACGTTAAAATAGAACATTTATTGCTGGACTTGGTAATTTCGCCGTATTTCTTAAATTTCTTTGCATTCATATAAAATTACTGAAGGAATTTTCTTCTTTAGGTTTGGGAAATGCTACGTTAATATTAGGCAATATTTTCAATGACTTCTCCTTTATGTCTATACAATCCTTAAATGGTTATTGCCTAAGATGCGTCCATTCTAGGTATGCCAAAACTTGTCCCTATGCTACCCCACCCTGTTCCATTTCCTTTGTCTCTCAATAGTCCCACCCTGTTCAAGTCCCCCTTGTCCCTATACAGTCCCACCCAATTAAATTTCCCTTGTACTTATTCAGGCCCACCATGTTGAATTCCCCGTGTCAGCCGATGGGCCCACCATGTTAAATTCCCATTGTCCCTATATTCCATGTTCACTTTTTCCATTGTATAGTTCATTGTCCCCAATCGTTCCCCATAACTACTTATGCACTATTCCAAAACGTACAGCATATAATGCGATAATAAATTTGGACATCAAAAGTCTTGTTTTCACTACCTACTTGTTACCTTTTACTATTTTCTGACAATCAATAGTAACCATTACAGTGATGCATTGAGGCAAACTCCATATAAGAAAGTAAATAATTTGTTGTTCGAAAGTCCAGAGTGACAGACGGGCAGACAGATAGATAGAGAAGCAGAAGTAGTATTAGTAGTAGTAAAGAAGTTGAAAGAACTTGAGCACTCAGCATATTAAGCGGAACTGTACAAGATTACAACAGCTTGTTTTAAAAACAAAAGATTATCACGTTACTAAAGTCACACACACACACACACACACACACACACACACACACACACACACATATATATATATATATATATATATATATATATATATATATATATATATATATATATATATATAAATTGAAATCTATAATATATGCTACTAGATTTGTTGTGTATTACCATTTCGTGTAAGGGGGTAAGACAATATTTCTGGACAAGTAATTACAAGGACCAGTCTGCTCACACTATGAAGCAATTAGCAAACCGCAAAAACAATTTGAAAGTTTCTACACAACATAAATTATGGCGCAAAGCAACATTGTACTGAATCCAAACTGTTATAGGGAGGTGTTAAAATGTGAAATGGTTTACAAGCATGAGCAAAGCTAGTTGTGCTACACAATAACATAAGAGAATGCAAATGTTGACCTTTATTTTCAGCGTCAAAAAAGTATTTTATAATGCTTTAGAAAAGACGTTGAATCGCCTTTTATATTCAATCATCAACATCGAAATAAAGGATCAAAAATCCTGAAAGCACGATGGCTAAATGCGTATGAGAAAGAGACACATTACTTCTGGCTTGTAAATGGCACATAAAGATAATTTACCAGGCATAAAGTGTTCTCTGGATGTTTAATATTTTTTTAAATCATGTGCCAACAGAACACTTCTCCATCACAGGCGACAGACAGACAACAAAATTTAAAACAGATTTACTATGATCATGAATATAGAAGTCCTAACATAAATAATAATCCATTATTGAAACAAATTAAACAAGACATAAAGAAAATAATATACGCTGTTTCGAGCAAACTAACTACATACAGACGAGAAATACTTCTTCAGGAAAGGATTATGTTAGTCACGTTTACGACCATTGGCTAGAACATTATCTCGAAATCCAGGCATATGCAGAACGTTATAATCGATAATAATACATTTTGGCAGTGGTACAGATTTTTTCAAAACATCTTGGGCTAAAAGCAAAAGACAGCCGAAGCTTTAAAACAAATATCTTAAGGGCAAACATGCTAAAATATATAATTTGATAAGGAAAAAAGTTTAGAATTAGAATGCTAAATATTCATGGAATAGGAAACAGAATATTTTTCAACTTATTCAGATGGTAGAAATATTTGATATAGCCTTGTAAATAATATATGTGGAAGAAATTTAGTCACACTTAAACCAGAACATGGCATTAGGTTCATTGAGAGATACAATAACATACGTTATATATTAATACACATTACAACTATTGAAGCGTGCAAGACAACAGACACGTTAAAATGTATGGATCAATCTCTCCAGTTACATGTTAAGAGACACAAGTTCTCTCCAGTCAGGAGCAATATAATGATAGGTCAAGAATTGTTTTGGTGTCTGTTTTCTTGGCGATTTGAACTGCTTTACGAAGAGATTTTATATCATATGTCTTGTTTTGTTTTCTAAATTTTATGTTACTCCAAACAATAATGAAAATTATTTTACGCCTAGGTCTTCCTTATTACATTCTTGAACAAGTCGAGAACTTTGCATTGATATTCGTGAATAATCTTAATAGAGTGCGTGGTCTATTAATTATGATGATTGGTCCAGATATATTGTCGTACCCATACAAACATGGTCATACACAAGATATATGAGTATTCGATTAAATTTAAATACTGGATTCTTGGAGACGTAAACTTGAGTGTCTTGTTTAGTCTGGTCTAATTCTGTTTAATACTTTTTTATCTTTTGCTGGTACAGCTTTCTCAATTTCCCTACTACTGGGGAATGGGGGGGGGGTAGGGGTAGGGGCGGGTTCGGAAACTTACGAAATAATTCTGGCATATGTAAAACACAAACGTCTTCGTTTTCGCAGCACCCAGTGAAATAGATTCCAAATCCTGAGTGGAAGGCAGGCTGAGATGGACATTGCTGTATATACATGTAATAATATGTAATTAGAAGGTCATTGATGTAAATAAATGTATTATGAAATTAGTAGCATATTGCATATTGCAAATGTATCAATATTTCTTTAGCAACAGAAAATCAGGTGCAAATGTTAATATTTCACTAATATTTGTATAGACCTACTAAATTTAAAATGGGATGCCATGATTTTAATAATTCTCGCATATTGTCTGAACGCACATTCTTTTCATAGAGAGCAAAAGCAAGAAATTAAAATGCGAATTAAAACGATCTTAAAGCACTGCGGAAGGGTAAATTATAATATACTTTATCAAACTTAGATTAGCTTTATTTGTAAGATTGTTCAAAACAATTTCTTGCTAGTGTTAAAATTTAGAAGGACTCACCGATCTTGGCAGGCATGAGAGGGAGTATAAGCCAGGAATTCCAAAGGTGTTTGTATACGATACATAGCATATCTGGAAATTAGGAAAAGAATTAATTGAAAACAATGTTCTCAAGTGCCAGCATGAAAATTAAATAATGAATAACATATTTATCTGAAACATAAGATTAAGACATAGCAGAGAGAAAAGCACAATAGATAGAATTTAATTGAATTTGTGAACTTGATAGGGCTTACTTAAATTTGCGTTTTAGATAAAATTTAATTGAATTTGTGTATCAGCATATACTTAACGCCTTTAAAATCTTGCCCTTGTTTTATTCACAACAAAATTTTGCCTAACTTTTAGACGCAGCTCTTGTACCTAAATTAAGCAAACATAGGTCAAGAAGTTAATTGTTCTGTCAAGAATGCATTATATGTCTACAAAAATATGAAATACAAAAACACAATCCGTTGATCATGATCATCTTATATTAACTCCTTCAGTTAGGTATTCAATCAGATAACATTGTGTACTAACCATAATGATATGTCTTAAAGTTGTTGTAAATAGTAAGCCAGAGTTACATATGTCTCGGGGAAAGAAAGGAATCGAGCTCCGATGATATTAGACAAAAAGCTACCTTGGCCCCATATGAAGATCACACACACACACACACACACACACACACACACACACACACACATATATATATATATATATATATATATATATATATATATATATATATACGCACACATCAGTGTTAATTGTCTTAACTATATATACGCACACATCAGTGCTAATTGTCTTAGACTTGCCAAGACATGGCACTTTTATAACGTGCAATATGCCGACAAGATGGCGGTTTAGCGACAAAAATAGACTTGGACTTACATTGGTATTGCATGTTGACCTTAAAGTTTTATTACAACCACCTAGCAAAACATTTGAACAAAATTATCCAGCATTTCCTTTCTTGCACATAGATGCAAAATTAAAATTATTACTCACACTGTCGTGTGCACAAGTGATCACTTGATGACAATCGGCAACATTTTTTATGGATTTACAGCTTAAACACCGAAGCCCGCTCGTTGAATCTAAAATTGATTGTGTATATATATATATATATATATATATATATATATATATATATACATTTTAAAATAACATGCATTTAAAGTGTTGGTATAAAACAATTTGATACACCAATACTATTGGTATATCAAATTATGATCTGCCCATGGCGCAAAAATACACGTATATAAACATTCTCGCGAGCGTCAGCAGCTGATTCTAGATCAATGATCACTTTCCAGACATTAGTCACTAGTGACGTATGAAAATAACGATGAAAAGTATTAATAATCCCGTTTTCTAAATGAATTAATATGGTACACATTTTCATCACAATTCTTTCTGCTTTCTGTTCTCACCTCCCCTCTCATGCATAACGGACAAACTGCGCAGAAATGTGGAAAGAGAGAGAAAAGGAATTTGGGCTGGATTAAAACCTTGAAATAGAAATTACACCAACTAATCTACAAAAATATGATTCGTCGTAACCATACGTGTGCACTTTCCTTGGGATTTATCTGCAGTGTTTATCAATGATACAAAGTTGCAAACCAGTAAATTCCTCGGTTACTTGGTACACATACTGTGATGTATTTAATGTTGTTTTGTAGTTTTTTCTTAAACATACTATAATGTTCTAAATAATCGATTATTATTTAAATATGAAAATGTCCAAAAGCCCCCCCCCCCTCTCTCTCTCTCTCTCACTACCATAGTAGCAAGATACGGGCTAAAATCTATGAAATGACGAACGTAGAGGATTTGCGTTTGTGTTATCCCACGATATCTCTGGACTTATGAATGATGGTAAAAGTTAAGGCAAACCGACGAAAGGATGAGAGAGAGAGAGAGAGAGAGAGAGAGAGAGAGAGAGAGAGAGTTTGTTTTAAAGTCAAACCGACCAAAGAGAGAGACAGTACTGTGCAAGACAGAGTTTTAAAGTCAAACTGACCAGATCAAAATATTTTAATTACCTTTTGTTGGTTCGTCAGTTGGCTTAGTTTCTATTCCACATTAATTTCCATGCGCCGGTATGTGAATGGCGTTCATGTGAATGACGTAGTTATCCCAGTGTAAATAGTGCTCTACTGTACTTTTATCTTTAAAACCATCTTTCATGTTTAAATCATAAGTGTGTATTATATTGATATAATCAATGTGGAGAAAAATAGAAACCAAGAAAAGAAAACAATCAACTTATCAATGTGCAGAGGTGATTGTAAATAGCCACTAAAGGCATAGAACTACATTTTGTTGAGGACCCACTCGGGGATATGAGGAGTTCATTCACTAGGTCAATACACAGCTAGTTGTAGTAAATCTGAACGCCGTTCAAAGGGCAAATATATGTATTTGTATGTGATATGAATAAAATATATGTACAGTATGTACGCTGTATCATTGATATGCCACTCATTGTATAAATTTTTCATTAAAAGGAAACTCAGCAAGCTTCGTTTCCTTTTAATGAAAAATTTATACATCTCGTGGTATATCATTGATACAGCGTATATACTATACATATATTCTATATATATATATATATATATATATATATATATATATATATATATATATATATAGATAGATAGATAGATAGATAGATAGATAGATAGATAGATAGATATGACTTAGGGATCTAGATTTGGACAGCCATTAGAGGGAAACTCTTTGTACGTTTAGCTGTCGGGGCGGGATTGCCATTTTTATGTTTCGCCTAGTTAGAGATAACATGTAGGGTGAGTTACATTCATTTTTGTTCAAATTAATGTTCAGTTTCGCAAAACACGTTCAATGTTATAATATATGCTTGCATTGTTTTATTATACTTTTAGTTTAATTCACCAAGAGTGTGATGTTTGTATACATATATATATATATATATATATATATATATATATATATATATATATATATATATATATATATATATATATATATATATATATTAGAGTTTTGGCATATTATATTTTTTTAGCCAATCAATGGTATGTCATTCGTATATTGCATTACATAAGGAAATATTTCAGGTGTGTTGATATTGGTTCGATTGAAACGCTCATTTGTTATTTATCTGAACGATAATTAGAAAACAGATTATTTGGAAATGTGTTTTCTCGTATTCAGTTAACTAGGTGTGGATAACTAGATGTAGCTAGAGGCCGCTGTAGTAAGGAGAGATGAAAGTGCCATCGTGTGTGTGCATGGAAGGACTGGGTGGTTTTAAAGTGGCCGAGCCGGGAAAGCGGGTCAAGAGTACCATATGAAATGTCAAAGTAAACATTGGTCATATGTATGAGAAATGTCAGTATAGTGTTTGACTATAAAGAGAAATGTCAATATAGTGTTTGACTATAAAGAAAAATGTCAGTATAATGTTTGACTATAAAGAGAAATGTCAGTATAATGTTTGACTATAAAGAGAAATGTCATTATAGCGTTTGACTATAAAGAGAACTGTTTGACTATAGAGATAAGAGGCACTGTAGTGTTTGACTGAGATAATGTCATAGAGTTATTTAATATTCCAAATAATTATTTATTTGTTCTTCTTCATTGTTTTCCATTGAGTCCATACTATGTACTCTTGTAATTATTTCAGTGTCCTGTTTCTTTATTTTACAATCATTAGTAAGAGAGGATAATAAATTTTTTTCATTGTCACTCACATACGTGTTTGTTATTTCTTAAATTCCATACAGTCTTAGAACAAGAAATAGTTAGTCAAACCAATTTATAAAGACGTCATAGTGCTAGACGTATATAAGTTGCTTCTGTACGATTGCTTCCACGACAGTCTTAGGAACAAATGTGGCAATACGATATAACTAAATTTCACCGATAAAGATTCTCAGTTCATGCTGTTGATACATAACTCATACAGTGACACGAAACAAAATATACAGCTTTATGACATAAACAGATGCAGAAAGAAATAACATATATGGAATATCGTCAGCTATCAAAACAATTTTTAGATTATCCCAAGATGAGATTAACGATGTTGCAATGTAGAAAAGCACATGGATATGTACATGCATGTCATATTCACCGTAATTAAGCATGTTGCGATAAATTTAGGTTAACATTCACTATTAGAGATAATCGTGCCATCCAACAGAACCAAACGAAGTACCATCTTGTTACGTTTGTAATTGTTCATATAACTTACATGATCAGTTTGTAATTTTGTTTAAATTGACCATTTACTTCACTTGAATGACACTCTTATATTGTGGGAAGTTCGTTCTCACAGCTACAATAGTTCTCATACTTACAAGCAAATGCGATGTACTGCGTATCCCATTTATGCATACATATAAAGTTTATAAGCACCTAAAGGCAGGTACTTTTCATTACCTTTAACGAGGGGTATTAAGAATAAAGGATTGGTGATACCGAAAAATATAGACTTAGTGGGATTAATGATTAGAAAGCTACGTGTGGTGAAAGTGTGTGTGTGTGTGTGTGTGTGTGTGTGTGTGTGTGTGTGTGTGTGTGTGTGTGATTTGGATTTTTAAAATAGCTTTAACAATATTTCCAGTCATGTCGCTACAATGTCTACAGTGTAGCAGTTTATAGTAATGTCTAGCATCATGTCCCACGCAGTTACATTATCCTGATACCAGCCCTACCAGTCCTAACACTAACTTTATAATGCTTTGCGATTTTAGTACCATTTTGATAAGTCTTTTATATGACTCGGCCGGGGTTCGAATCCGCGACCTCCAGCAGTCGGACAGGACGCTCTAACCACTTAGGCCACCGCAGTGGTCATGCGGTGAAAGAAGAGAGAAGTAAAATGCAAACAAGCAAATAAGTAATTTTAATACCAGGAATGTTTCGGAATTTTCTTTGCTATCATCAGCAGTGACTGCAACTGTACTTTAAATATGGAAACTTTGATAGAATTCGGATTACAGGTATGCGTGTAATATGATCGTCATTCAAGGGACCGGGTTGACTGAGAGAATACCATTATGGCTGCCCCTTTATATGGCATCGTGATGTTTGCCACGTGCATTTTACGCAAGGCCCAGTGTATATAAAAAATGTAATTCTCATTACATCATGCTTAGTCTTCATGCAGGAAAATAATTACAATGCAATAGTTAAATACTATCCGAGTGCCGTGATATTTTGTACGTAAAATACAATATCAAAAATTGCCAATTTTGGCTCTACAAATACATTTTCAACACAACAGATAGTCCCTGAATATTTAAATGACAGCATTATAAGTGAATAATGTAAACCGTGTCACTTATTACGTACTATACGTGGCAATTGTATATAGCCCTTTTACATCAATTGTAGCCGTCCGCATATCATAAATATAAAGAGATCACCTGACGGTGCTGGTGGTTTACTTTATCCTGCCATACTTCATCTCAACATAAACGAGTTTGTAGCTGCAAGCGTGTGAACTGTCGAGGATACAAGAATGAATATTCGATTTGACGGAAAGAGGGCATTGGTGACTGGAGCCGGAAGAGGTATTTATATAATGGCAAGCGGCATTGGTAATCGGGGACCGTAGAAGTATTTAAATTGGTAATGTTGGCCTGTAGAGGTATTTATATAAAGTCAAGATGGAATTTATAAATGGGGCTGCTCGAGGCATTTATATGATGGCTAGAAGAGGACGGGACGCGGTTGTGGGGGGTGGGGGGTGGGGTGAGGTGGTGGTGGTGGTAGAGCTATTAATGAAATACCTGTTTCTCTTTGTTAGGAAAATTGTGATGTTTCATTTTTGCTTTGAAATACCACATGTATTTTACATTTAGTCTGGACGGCTGTGACCGTATTTCCACTACCTCAACTTGAATGCACGCTTAAGTGCAGTTACTTTGCACGTTCTAGTGTCCTATTACAGTGCTTGCTCTAGTGTACAGTTAAACCAAGTTATGTCCAACTGTTTTTAAAAATGGAAAATATGATTTACACGTATTATTTCGGACGGATAGTCTTTTCTGCACCCCAGTAGTGAGTATTATTTTGCCATAGAAATATGCATAACACAATGCAACAGCTGTCGAATGAATAGAAACGTTAAATTGCCAGACACACTTTGTTCTCATACCCCTCCAGAGCCTCTCTTAAATTTTCCAGCTTCGCAGTCTTTAAAATGTGTGCAATATGCATATTGTATAGTACATACGGCTATAACTAATTTTGAATGAGGCCCTTGTGGGGAAATGGAACGTTGAATGATATTGAATCGCTAGTAACTTATTCTGTTTTTATTAAGAATGAACATTTAATCTATAACATTTGCATTGCCTTGAGAATGGATGATTGATATATAAATGGATGAGGATATATATCCATCACCATGTGTCTCGTGTATAACTGATAGTTTTTAAATTCGGGCTACAACAGGCTTGACGCCCGGTTCCGGTAGGTAAAAACATCTGGTTTACTCAGGTCTCGTGCTTCATCTTGCTTTACAAGTGTCTATTTTCGTGATCTTGGAATTTCTCAAATTGAATCTTATAAAATCTTGGGAATACATTGCTAGATGTTATTGGTTGTAAATATGTAGGTTTAAAACAAAAATATCTGGCTGCAATGATTTTCTTAGCTATCAAACAGAAAGGTCTAAAAGGATAAAAACTGAGTCAGTCATCTGCTCGAATAAGTCAGATAGCGGTCTTTGATTGGCTGAATGCAAAGAATATGTCATGTGGTAATTATCAAGTAGCATTCTGAAGTTTACATGTCATAATTTTAATGAAGAAAATCGTTACAACCTTTAAGTTCGTTGATACAAAAAATCTAGACAAATAATTTTTTAATAAAAAACAATGACTTCGAATTTCTTCCCGTGTTCATATTACTTTTAATGATTACAGCTGAGACTTTACATTGTGATCGATTTTGCCTACGAGGACTACATGGAAAACGATTTGTAATTACAGATAAGTATAAATAGTTAATCAACCAAACCCTGAATAAGCAATTTATTGTTTTAGTGTTCAAAACGTCACCTTAAATTGAGAAGGTCTGAATTATCCACCTGAGTATGTTGATGTAAAGTTGAGGTTACTCCTTTTTAACAGAGCAGTGAATACATGAACAGTATGGTGTGAATACATGAACAGTATGGTGTGAATACATTCTTACATGTGCTCTTAAACCGCTCCGGTGGCCTGGTGGTTAGAGCGTCCGCCTTGAATGCGAGAGGTCGTGGGTTCGATCCCCTGCCGAGTCATGCCAAAGACTTATAAAAATGGTACTAACAGCTGCCTAGCTTGGCGCTCAGCATTAAGAGGTTAGTGTTAGGACTGGTCGGCCTGGTGTCAGGATAATGTGACTGGGTGGGACATCATGTTACATGTCTGCGGCATGATGCCCCAGTGCTAGTCATTACTATAAACTGTCTCACTGCAGACTTCGTAGCGATATGACTGAATAATTGTTAAAGCTACGTTAAAAATCCAAATCACACACACACACACACACACACACACACACACACACACACACACACACACGTGTACTCTCATGTACACACCGTTCCGTTGGCCTAGTGGTTAGAGCGTCCGCCTCGGATGCGGGAGGTCGTGGGTTCGAGCCCCGGGCGAGTCATGCCAAAGACTTACAAAAATGGTACTAACAGCTGCCTAGCTTGGCGCTCAGCATTAAGAGGTTAGTGTTAGGACTGGTCGGCCTGGTGTCAGGATAATGTGACTGGGTGGGACATCATGCTACATGTCTGCGGCATGATGCCCAAGTGCTAGCCATCACTATAAACTGCCACACTGCAGACGTCGTAGCGATATGACTGAAAAATTGTTATAGCTACGTTAAAAATCCAAATCACAACCACAACCACAACTCTCATGTACATTTATAGTGGTTGTGTCAAGTAATGTAGACATGTTCCTGTTGTTATTTACTAATGAAGTTTTAAATCCTGCAAAAACTGTTTAAGTGGCAGCTGAGTAAATAGTTTTATTTAGTTGTAATTGCAATACAGTAAACTAGGTACTTGTATAAGTTTTATTATTTATAAGGTACAGTTTATGCTCTGATCATTTTAAGTTATATGGCCACAATACATGGTGTCATAAGATACGAATATATAAAAATTCCTTATTTCAGACTGCATGGTCCATACCTCTAAATTAAAATATAAAAAGTATCATAAAGGTAAAAGACCATCGGTGTCTTACGTACAAATACAAAGACATGACAACTGCATAGTAGGCAAGTCATTGTTAGAAACAAAATTACGGAAGACATTTAAATTGTAATTTGTTCCATCTGTCTGTAATCTCCAAACTTTAACGAGTATCATTTCCACATAGATTTGCAGATAAAATTCTTACTATTAGATATTCTTGCCATCATTGAAAACACATACGTTCTCATTAGATAATCAAAACTAAATATATTATTGCTTACCAACATGGTAGATTTTGGATGGCATAATGGTAAACGAAGACTATTGCTATAACCAATGACTAATTTTCTTTTTACACATTCAAACAAGATTGTCCACATGGGTGCACAAGACATTGTGGAACAATAAGATCCGAATAATCTAGTTTTCATATTTAAAGAACAATTTCTAAATTTACCTCAGGGAATACCTGTTGGAGTTCAAACAATATGAAATGTCTCATCCTATTTTCATCATCGGACATATTGGATTTCAAAATATGACCCAAAATCAGTATAAACGTTGACATATACAAGCGCATTGCCGTTAAGGATTACAGTGGGAGAAGAAGGTAATTTGAAATAAATGGACTGAAGAAAAAATGAATACCGATGTTTGTGTGTATGTGTATATATACCCATCGCCTTGCCTGCACGCACCAGCCCATATTCCTTCACGACTAAGCACGCATCACAAAATAATGATGGCGCTGAATCGGTGTTATATGCACTCGTGCGTAGCAGACACACTCGCATGACGACCTGATAAACTAATTCTCATCTATCTACACAGTCATTCCGGATTCCTATGAAAGAAATCAAGGTATATAGGATTAATTATATAGAATTATAAATATACACCAGACAGAACGGAAAGTGCTATTCCTGGATTCTATAGAAGAATGCTTGATATATATATATATATATATATATATATATATA
>JAECUM010044418.1:0-14617 GCA_016617855.1 Megalonaias nervosa | reverse complement strand
TTTGTAAAGGACCTTGTGTCAAATAATTGATCTTCACAGCAAAGCAAATTGCATCATATCCTAGGCTGTCAAAATCTGATGAAAGTCATGACTATTCTGGGGAAAATATATAAAAGTTGCATTCATTGGTCAGTTAAAATTAAGGCGTACATTTTAGAAATAATGGGGAATTTAAGGTAGCGACTTGGCTCAGAATTCTTAAGTCAGAAATCTTGCTTGAGAGAAGTCAGGTTGACTCCGTGGGAAACCCTAAAGAAGAGTTATCGCTCGTTAATAAAGTAAAGAGGCCAGATACCTGTCTTGAAAGGAAAAGACAGGCTATAATGCTAAGACGCACGATTGTGTGGACACGAAGCAACATTAAGGTACGCAATTTTAATTTCCATGTAATTTTCTATTTTGGTGTTGGTTTTATGCAAATGTGTTTGATATGCTTGTGATGTAATCCATATATTCAAATGTGTAGAATATCATAGGGATTTATGAATTAATTTCCTTTATCTGTAGGATGATACTGTTTATCGTGAGTTAATGATAATTGCATATTTATATATGTCTTTGTAATGCTCAACTGATCTTGCAGGTTGTTGGTTACTGTAAGCTAGAAAGTAGTGAATCTTATGCAATAGTAATCGAGCATTTATCTTATTGAGCGGAATTGACTAGCCAGCTGTAAGAAGACGTGTAGTAATATATGATGATATATAGGGCAATTGCCGCGTGGAACAGGGACGATGAACTGTTTAATTAAGGTCAGACTTGGTATGTTGCAATGGTCATTTGTAACTATAGATAACGATTGTACCTTACCTCAAATACAGTAAATTTGCAAGAACCGTTAATCGTTAAGGTCACTTTATGCAGTGTGGATAGCTATTTACGTTTCTGAATAACTAATGTGAGAGATTTTACATATACGGATAGGTGGTGAAACACATATAGCTTTAGTCGTAATCTTGTCATTTAAGGGAACATCTTTCTATATTCCTCCCCGAGAAACCCGATGAGGACAGTCCAAGAGGAAGTACGCAAATAGAGAGTTAAGAATAGAAGGGTCAATAGGAAGAACCAAGCATACACGCTAGACGTGGAAGACACAAAGTCAAGAGAGAACGAAGCCAGGTGATGCAAGTCAGGGGTGGACATTGCACTCTTTTCACCACTCGTTACTATGATAAACGAGTTCGTAAATTGATCACTGCTATTAAATTCCATTAATGTAAATCGGTTGAATTGTAAGTGCAATTTTAGTTTATGTATTAATTAATTAAATTTATTTTATTTTATTGTTAATAGGGGCTCGTATTTGTTTATTTCTTCTCAATAGTCGTGCTTAGTTCTCTGTCAGTACTCTATCTATTTATTCACACTGGGCAATAACATCGAGGGATTTAATTCTCTAGATAACAATCGCCAAATCATTAACAGAGGGGCACACGCACGTCTCACATCACTCGTCACGTTCCTCCCATTACAATTGGGGTCTATCGTCCAGGATATTTTGAACAAGTGAATGACAGAGCTGACTGGGCAGATGTTGAATATAAATAGGGTAACATACAAGTGATAAATTTGATTATTATTTAAGCAAGCAATTACGAGTGTGAATCGAGTCAGTATCTATGCACATGCGTAATTTGTTCATGTCATTGTTGATATTTTCTTTAATGTTTGTTATGACATTGTAAGAAATTAAGATTACGTACCTTAACTGCTTGATAGTGTGGTCGTTGTCTGAATTCAGGTTAATTCAGAAGAAATATTGCCTTTAGTTACTCTTGCAAGAAGAGCTAATTATAAAAGTCCAGGGGGAGTAATTGCACATTTGGCGCGAGCAAGCTGAATTTGGGGAAAATTCAGAGTTTTGTATTGCCAAAGGCTGTTAGATTGTTTTGAGTGATTTAAGTAAGTCTGTAGGTTAAGACTTTACTAGAATAGAATACGGGTAAGTATTCTTAGGGAAGCTGTTTCCTGTAAGGCAGTAAGAAGTTAGTAAATACTGGAACTAAGTAAATTGGTTGGTAATACAGTAGAGTAGACTAGGATGGCAACTGATAGGCAGTTATTCAGTGAGTTTAAGCTTATTTGTAAAGACGAATTAGGTTATGAATGGACCCAATTAGCGTACTTTGTAGAGCAGAGTCTCAGGGAATGCAGAGAACAGCTGCTGCAGAGAAAAAAGGAGAAAGAATGAGACAAGCCGAGGAAAAAGAAAGAATCAGACAAGCCGAAGAAAGGGAAAAAGAAAGAGAAAAAGAAAGAGAAATCGAGATAGCCAGATAGCAAGCCGAAGAAAGAGCCAGGGATAGAGAACATGCGTTAGCCATGGAGAGACTAAGGAACGAAGCGGAATCTATCTGAGGCGAAGAACTGAATGAACATTCAGTACCATTAAGTAAAATTCAGAGGATAGACGTATCGTCCAGATAACCATGCCGATGTTTAATAAGGACGAAATCATCGATAACTTTTTAACGCAGTTTGAAAAGTTAGCTTAAATCCATCATATACCCAAAGACCAGTGGGCCATTAATATCTCTGCATTTTGCAAGGAGCTGCCAAGGATGTCTACCATAATATGGCACCCACTGAAGTAGATGACTACAACGCTCTCAAGAAAGCGCTTTTTCGGCGTTACGAGTTGTCGGCTGAAAGTTTTCGCAAACTTATCAGAGAGTCGTCTAATCGAACCATGGAGACACACACACAATTTCATACTCGTGTGCGCGTGCTTTTGGATAAATGGATTAAAATGACAGGTGCCGCGCTTACTTAAGAAGGCATACGGGAAGAGATCTTGAAAGAACATGTTCTTAGTACGTATCGGAAAGACCTGATCGTATTTTTAGCGGAGTGTGATTTCGCAACCTTAGAGGATATCAGTGTTATAGCTGAGAGATATGAGAGTGCACAATTTCGACCGACCACATGGAGTGGCAGGAATCGAACCAGCGTCACTGACTTTAGGACAGCTAACGGTTTGACACCTCCTAGGCGGAATGGTCAAAATGGTGGAAAACTAGGGGCTAATAATTCCGGCCGTGATCAGTTCGTTGGCACAGGAATATCCCAAGGGGTAGATAAAGGTACCCCTGGTAAAAAAGATGAAGTTGTGTGCCACGGTTGCAACAAACCTGGCCATATTCTCAAGAACCGTTGGAAATATCGTCCCACGATAAATGTAGTGACACCAGACATTGGTAGAAAGTGTAAACATGTGGAATGGTCGAATACATCAACAGCTACATTAAATGGAGAGAAGGCTACTGTGTTGCATGGCACCGGTTGTAGTTATCCAGTTTCGTGGATAGCAAATTTGGCAAACCTGCTGATTATACAGGTGAGACAGTGGAAGTTCAATTTGCTAATAGGAATAAAGATGTCCTTCCAGTTGTTTACCTCGGTCTTGATTCGCCGTATGTGAAAGGACGAATTCAAGCAGCGTGCTTGTCAGGGTTGTTGCATGACGTAATTTTAGGATGTAGGTATGTATTGCCACGGCCTAATCCTATGACGTGTACATCCGTACACGTAGGGTCCGTAGATACAAGGTCTATGAAGCGAAGGTCAGGGGCGAAGCCACTGAACCCCTCGACTTTACCCATAGATAATTTGCTACTTGGTGAATTAAGGAGACTTCAAGAGGAACATTCTACCCTCAACAAGGTACGCGGGTATGCAAAGGAGAAGTCCGTGCGGAACTTACCTGACGGTGAGGTACAGTTCGCGCTGAAACGGGTGTCTTATATCGATACTCCCGGAAAGGAGCCTAGAGGTATAAGCAAGTGATTGTACCTCGATCTAAGAGAGAAGAAGTGCTTAGGCTAGCACATGAGAGTCTACTCAGTATTCACATGGGTGTGGCAAAGACAAGAGATAGGTTAGTGAAGGAGTTCTACTGGCCAGGTGTGTGCAGGGATGTAAGGAGGTTTTGTCTGTCGTGTGACAAGTGTCAGCGGGTGGCACCTAAGACCTCACATCGCCCAGTGCCACTATTAACCACCCCTCTGATTGATAAACCTTTCTCAAGGGTGGATATGGATTTGAGAGATCCGATAAAGCCTGGGATAGAAAGTGGTAATCGTTATGTGTTAACGATTGTTGATTATGCTACCCTGATACCCGGAGGCCGTTGCGTTGAAGAACATTGATTCAGCTACGGTGAATGAAGTTTTGTTAGGAGTTTGTTTCAGAGTTGATGTTCCAGAAGAGATACTAACTGACCAAGGAACGCAATTTGTTGGCCAGGTGATGGAAGAAGTGAACCGGTTACTTTCCATTAGGCACCTGACTACTACCCCGTATCACCCACAGTGCAATGGCCTAGTACAGCGTTTCAATGGGACGTTGAAGCAAGCTATGAAGAAACTGTGCGAAGGTCGACCCAAGGACTTGGATCGATACCTTCCCGCGTTACTTTTCGCGTACCGCAAAGTACCTCAAGCTAGTCTAGGATTTTCACCTTTTGACCTTGTATATGTGAGGACAGTGAGAGGACCCATGGCTGTATTGAAACAGTTATGGACGGATAAAAGGCATCCGAGGAAGTACGAACAACGTATCAATATGTTGTTGATCTCCGTAACAAGCTAGAGGAAGTTTGCAACTTGGCCCAGAAGAATCTCCGTGACGCACGGGACGTCAAACAGCCCAGTACTATGAGAAGAAGGCGAAAGAACGGAAGATTGAAGTTGGTGACAAGGTGTTGTTATTGTTACCATTGGAGCACAACAAACTCCAAGTATCCTGGAGAGGACTGTTCGTTGTAACGGACAGGAAGAGTGGACAGAACTATCGTATCAAGCTCGGAGATAAAGAGAAGTTGTACCACGTTAACCTTCTTAAACGCTATCGTGATAGGGAGACACCTACTGAGTTCGTGGTTGCTACAGTTGTGACTGAAGAACCCGACGACAACGGAGGAGTGTCGGAAGTACTTCCTAGTTGTCCTTTGACGAGGAATGAAACGGAGAAGATGCTCTACGACTACGCAAGTGTCTTGACCGAAAGACCAGGAATGACGGACTTGGAGGAGTTCGGTTTGAAGTTACTGGATGAAACGCCTGTGAAACTGAAACCCTATCCACGCCTCATGCGAAGTTAGAAACTGTGACTTAGGGGTCACTGAACCAGCCGAATCCGCATATAGTTCCCCAGTTGTTTTGGTAGAGAAGAAGGATGGTGATCACCGCTTTTGTGTTGACTATCGGAAATCAAACAGGCTTACAGAATTTCAGGTCGAAATGTTACCAGATCCTGAGTCCATATTCGCTGGAGTAACCAACGACAAATATTTTTCGAAAATAGTCTTGTCAAAGGGATATTGTCAAATTCCAGTTCGTAAGGAAGACCGTCCAAAACTTGCCTTTGCAACACCAGATGGGACCTACCAATGGGTAGTCATGCCGTTCGGGGTCCAGAACTCACCCAGCATTTTCACCCGAATGATGAAGAAACTTCTAGAACCTATAAGAGGGACCGGAGTTTCGAATTTCATGGACGATTTGTTATTGGCGATACTTACTTGGGACGAACACATGGTATTACTGAGAATAGTTCTGGAACGACTTAAACAGACATGGCTCACCGCCCGACTGTCTAAATATCACATAGAATGTCGGAGACTGACTTATCTAGGGCACACCCTCAGTGAAGACACTTTAACCCCAGATAGTGCAAAAGTCGACCAGCTTCGGAACGCCGCACGTCCAACTACAAAAACGGAAGTGCGATCTTTTGTAGGACTTACAGGTTATTATCGTAAGTATGTTGCAAATTTCAGCGCTATTTCTAGTCCGTTGACTGACTTGACAAGGAAGAAAGCTCCGACGAAAGTTATTTGGACAGACGCTTGTGAGTGGGTGTTTCAGACATTTAAGGACCGGTTGACGTCAGAAGCCATAGTGAGACTACCGGACGTGACAAAGGACTTTGTCTTAGGTACCGACGCTTCTGACAGTGGTCTTGGTGCAGTTTTACTGCAGAAACATGATGAGAGCCTATTCCCGGTTGCATATGGTAGTAACAAGTTATCTCCTGCTGAGAGGAATTATTCAGTTACCGAAAGGTAATGCCTAGCGATTATCTTTGGAATCTCAAAATTTCAGCGCTACCTCTATGGGCGAAAGTTTATTTTTGAAACTGACCACTAACCGCTTGCTTATTCGACCCAAGCTAAATTGTCGAATGGTCGTTTAATGAGATGGTCATTATTTCTTCAACAATATCAAATTCAATTGCGTTACATTAAACGAAGTGCCAGTGTAGGAGCATATTGTCTGAGTAGATTAGTTGATTTTGAGGTGAAGAGGTCACCTCAGGAGATGCAAACATTGACTTGAAATGCAACTTCAAAATTCGGAGATCAAAATCCAAGATTTTACTATTGAAGAGGGATCTATGTAATGTGTCGAATTTTGAAGAAGTACTGGATCCTAAAGTTGAATAAATTGTGCATTAAAATTTTATCATAGTCAAGCCAGAAAAGTCTTTGAGAATGTTCACTTTGATATTTCCTTTGTTTCATCTGTGCAACATAAAAGGGCCTACGTTTAAGCTTCACTGGAACTGACCCAGTCATCGTAACGGTATATTGGCAGAGAGTACTTTAGAATTACCGACCGTATCTATTTGTAAAGGACCTTATGTCAAACAATTGATCTTCAAAGTAAAGTTAATTGCATCATATCCTAGGCTGTCAAAATCTGATGAAAGTCATGACTATTCTGGGGAAAATATAGGAACAGTTGCTTTCGATTGGTCAGTTAAAATTAAGGCGTACACTTTAGAAATAATGGGGAATTTAAGGTAGCGACTTGGCTCAGAATTCTTAAGTCAGAAATCTTGCTTGAGAGAAGTCAGGTTGACTCCGTGGGAAACCCTAAAGAAGAGTTTTCGCTCGTTAATAAAGTAAAGAGGCCAGATACCTGTCTTGAAAGGAAAAGACAGGCTATAATGCTAAGACGCACGATTGTGTGGACACGAAGCAACATTAAGGTACGCAATTTTAATTTCCATGTAATTTTCTATTTTGGTGTTGGTTTTATGCAAATGTGTTTGATATGCTTGTGATGTAATCCATATATTCAAATGTGTAGAATATCATAGGGATTTATGAATTAATTTCCTTTATCTGTAGGATGATACTGTTTATCGTGAGTTAATGATAATTGCATATTTATATATGTCTTTGTAATGCTCAACTGATCTTGCAGGTTGTTGGTTACCGTAAGCTAGAATTTAGTGAATCTTATGCAATAATAATTGAACATTTATCTTAATGAGCGGAAGTGACTAGCCAGGTGTAAGAAGACGTATAGTAATGTATGCTGATAAATGCGGCAATTGCCGCGTGGAACATGGACGATGAACTGTTTAATTAAGGTCAGACTTGGTATATTGCAATGGTCATTTGTAACTATAGATATCGATTATACCTTACCTCAAATACAGTTAATTTGCAAGAACCGTTAATCGTTAAGGTCACTTTATGTAGTGTGGATAGCTATTTACGTTTCTGAATAACTAATGTGAGAGATTTTATATATACGGATAGGTGGTGAAACATATATAGCTTTAGTCGTAATCTTGTCATTTAAGGGAACATCTTTCTATATTCCTCCCCGAGAAACCCGATGAGGACAGTCCAAGAGGGAAGTCAAGAGAGAACGAAGCCAGTTGATGCAAATCAAGCGTGAACATTGTACTCTTTTCACCTCTCGTTACTATGATGAACGAATCCGTAAATTGAACACTGCTATTAAATTCCATTAATGTAAATCGGTTGGATTGTAAATGTCATTTTAGTTTATGTATTAATTAATTAAATTTATTTTATTGTATTGTTAAATGGGGCTCTTATTTGTTTATTTCTTGTCAATAGTCTTGCTTGGTTCTCTGCCAATGTTCTTTCTATCTATTCACACTGGGAATAACATTGAGGGAGGTTATTCCCTAGATAACGATCGCAAAATCATTAACAGAGGGGCACACGCACGTTTCACGTCACTCGTCACGCCCCCCCCCCCCCGTTACAGGCAATTTGTTCTGAAATTGAAATACCTTAACTGTCAAGCATTTGAGAGAATGAAACTATCTGTTCTAAAGATATTGGTTCTATTTGGCAGAATATTTGAGTTTGCTCTGGAAAAGTATTCGTAGAAACTGGTTCATATAATTTACGTATGAGTTTTTAGTTGGATGGTTCTGGTTTGGAAACAATGAAATAGAATGTAGTTTGTAGGCTCCACTGACCAAAATTCTGCGTATTATAAGGAAAATGATAATTATCATTATGCCGCTGCTTTTACGGAATGGTATGGACAGTGGCGATTAACATGATGACGCCACCATGTTTAATTACTATGATACAATCAGTTATAAACGATACACCAACCTGTTATATACTATCAACACTGAGCTATCTACTATCCATCACCTAATTATTTACTATCCAATGCCCAGCTATCTACTATTCATTACTGAGTTATTTACTATCCATATTGCACCCGACACAGTACACTTCCTCTCTACACTGTTTGTACTTTTACTAAAGATATGCAGATAACTAATGAAAGCTTGATACAAAAATGGGTAAAACCAACAACATAACATGGTCTTTAGGTATTCTTTTATATAAACATATCTTAAGAGACACGAATTTTAAGTTTAAAAATTGCAGAATTTAATTATATTTGTTTAGTTGGACAGTATCATGCTTGACCAAGGTTATTGGCAATTTTAAGAATATTGAAACATTTCGAGGTCATAACCCCAGAGACATATCCGCTGTATAAGTAGATTACAATGATAAGAATCGTTTTAAAGTGGTAGAACGTGGCTGAGAAAATACTTATTCCCAATGTAAGTTGGAAGCCTTTTGTTCTGTGGAAATAATCACATATTTATAGAACTATTTACACTTTTTGTTGCAAGTTTGGGGTCTATCCCAAAATATTTTTTTCTGGGAAATGTCAAACTTGGTATTCTTACTATAAATCTTTACACGTTTGTGATCTATATCTGCAACAGTTGTTGGTTATTATTAGGATCAGTACTAAAAGATTAGTCAAAGAGTCAATTAGACGTAGCTATAAAAGTCAGTTTGAATCATAACGTATTGTTTTCTCTTGGAGATACATGTGGCATGAATTATATTTAAAACAAATACATTACGTGTGCCTATTATTTCTTAAGCAAACACCATCACCCGCATTTTTAAAAAAAGGAATGAATTATATTTAAAATAAATACATTACGTGTGTCTATTATTTCTTAGGCAAACACCATCACCCGCATTTAAAAAAAAGGATATTTTGTTAGGTCTTACGACACTCCCCACACAAAATGCAACTTCTCTTTTTCAACGTATGTATGTATGTATGTATGTATGTATGTATGTATGTATGTATGTATGTATGTATGTATGTATGTATGTATGTATGTATTTGTTATGTATATGTAATTAAATCGTTTGTTTGATAGTTTTAAATTGTTTTTATTTTTATTTTATTCCATTACATGTTATTGTAATGATAATTTTTTCTACTGTATTTGATATTTTTTTTTAGAAACTCAATTCAGTTCTGTTTGACCTGATAAACAGCCAGTAGTAGAAACATTGTATCTATTTGCTGACCTTGATTCAGAACCAGTGTCAGTATTGAGTAAACAGTGGTTTGGTTTTTTTTTTAATTTATTTTTTTCCAGAGTAAGAACCACTGATTTTAGCTAAGTACATACTAGAGTACGTGATGTTAGGCATATAAATGTTTCTACGTTGTTCTGGTAAGATGACCTCGTGACCCTCATACGGGAAACTTTCGCGTTTTAGTTAGTCTTATATCTCAATGTAATAAGACGAAATAGCCAGTTGGGCTAAAAATCTTCGACACCTAAAGGTGTCTTGTTGTGACCAGTTTGAGTTGAATTTTTATTTGAAGGAATTATTGATTCTTTCCCTGGAATATACTAGTGCTCATACAGAAATTCTTGGACAAGGACATTTATCGAAATTTATTCAGAATTCCAAACTGGAATATTATTTTCTGTGATTCAACAAGGAACTGTTGACACTTAAACACTTTGGAGGTCACGACATACGTCATCACCCTCCATTTTTATTTCATCGTTTCTCGAAAACAGATTCATTTAGGACTTTTCATTGATAGGACTTCTATTTTTAATTCTTGGATTAATTTTGAATTTGATTCATAAACCGTAAATCTTTTTTTTGCTCATTTTTACCTTGCTTTTCTAGGGAAATAAGTCATTTGTTAAATTTTACAAAGCTTGTTGTCTTCACTCTATTCTTGTTACTTTTTGTACGAGCCTAGACACGTAACCATATGTATGTATGTATGTATGTATGTATGTATGTATGTATGTATGTATGTATGTATGTATGTATGTGTAATCATAATAATATAATAATAATGAGGATTTTGAATAGCGCCTAATCTTTAGAAGCTCTAAGCGCTTTACAACATTTGACAACACTTAAAAAACATATATAATCATATGATTACAAAAATAAAAACAAACACCACGAAATTAGAAAACAGAAAACATGCTGTAAATATTTAAGGTAAGGAAACATTATTAGGTCTTTAAGTCTGTTCTTGCGGTAGAAATAGGTGAGTTTTAAGAGCGTTCTTGAATCAGGTCACTGTGTCTTTGTGTCTAAGTTCAGTGGGCAATTCGTTCCACGTTGCTGGTATGCAAAAGAACGTTGTCCATATGATTTCATTTTCATAGTGGGAATAATGAGAATACGAGTGTCAGAAGAGGAGCATAAGTATCTTGCTAGTGTGTACACATGGGTGAGGTCAGATAGGTATGTTGGACTGGAGCCCGTCAGTGAAACGTAGCACAGAGAACAAGTTTTGTGTTTAATTCTGGATATAATGGATAGCCAGTGTAGGGTACAGAGCAGGGGGGAGGTGTGTTCTGATCGTGGTACTCTAAGGATGATCCGAGAAGCTGTGTTTTGAACTTTTTAAAGTTTCTGGAGTAGATATTGAGACGATTTAGACAGAATTGAGTTAGAATAGTCCAGTCTTGAAAGTGCTAAGGAACACACAAGTGTTTTAGTGGCATCAACTGAAAGATACTTGCGAATGGAGCTGATGCGTCTCAGCTCAAGATATGCAGCCTTGCATATGTTCATGACATATTGGTGCTATGAAAGAGTACTGTCGAGTGTAACACCTAGGTTTCGTACTGACTGTGTGAATTTAATGTTGGTGTTGCTGATATTTATTGTCTGAGGTAAAGGATGTGAATGAGAAAGTCTTTGTGTTGTAATCAGAATGGCTTCAGTTTCATCATCATTCATCTGCAGCTTGTTACATGTCATGTTTCACATCGGAAATGCACCTCTCTACGCCTTGGATGGCAGCATCAACTTCAGTTGGGTGGCTAGAATTATATATATGGGTGTCATTAGCATACAATTGGTGAGACACTGGATAATGATCTATGACACGTGAGAGTGGCTGAGTGTATAGAATGAAATGAACAGGTCCATGAACAGACCCCTGTGGAACACCACAACATAGATCAACTGGGCTGGAGTGTTTTCCATTTGCGGACACAATTTGTGTCCTGTTGACCAAGTAGGACTTGAACCATAGTAAGGCTGTATCGTAAATGCCAATTACATGCTGAGGACGGCGAAGTAATATATCATGGTCTATAGTATCAAATGCTGCAGACAACTCAAGGAGAGCGAGGACTGTAATCTTTCCGCTATCCAAAGCAGAGAGAAGGTCATTGACTACTTTCAGAAGAGTAGTTTCAGTACTGTGACAAGGGCGATATGCAGACTGTACATTGCTAAAAAGAATGTTTGAATTCAGATGAGATACAAGCTGGGATAGAACAACTTTTTCAAAGATTTTTGGCATGAATGGGAGATTAGAAACTGGGCGGTAGTTCTTTAAATCGTTACGGTCGAGTGTTGGTTTCTTCAGCAGAGGCTTTACAATGGCAGTTTTGAAAAATGATGGAAATTCCCCGGATGAGAGAGAGGTATTAACAGCATCAGATAGTGAAGGCAACATTACCTGGCCGAGTCATACCAAAGTCTTATAAAAAATACCACTAGCAGCTGTCTCGCTTGGCGCTGAACATTAAGAGGTTAGTGTTAGGACTGGTCGGCCTGCTGTTAGGATAATGTGACTGGGTAGGTCATCATGGTACATGTCTGCCGCATGATGCCCCAGTGCTAGTCATCACTTTAAACTGACACATTGCAGACATCGTAGCAATATGGCTAAAAATTGTTTTAAAAATGTTAAACATCGAAATCACACACTCACACTTGTAAATATAGAAATAAACATATTACAACAATTGCTGGTGCTGTAAAGTATTAAGGTGAAGGTTGTTCGCAATGGGATAAAGCTTTGTCACATGTATGTCACCCGTTGATCGGAAAACCGCGGGCATGGCTTACCCTCGCATTTTCAGATACCCGTGCATGCTGACAAAATGCCTTATATTGCTTAAGTGTGCAACCGATTGTTATGTCTGTATTCATAATTCTTGCATACACAGAAAAATGATACAGATACATTCATGTTTTAAAGGCTTAAATGATTTTACCGGAGACCCTGTTTTCTTCTTAAGAAAGGAGCTATGGCTGGATGTTTGAGTACAAATATTTCATTCAATATATGAGGAATACCTATACGTATCTCGTGATAATGTATGTTTTCTGTGGAGGAGATACATCCTTAATGCAGTTGAGGTCACATTACGTCCAGAAGTCTTAGCAGACCAAATCAATTTTATCAGGACAGTTCTATAATATTTTTCATGTAATTTATCAATTTGAACCACTAATTAATCACTTCAAAACATCAAGGTATAAACATATTTCAATTAAGGTTTCATTGCGACTATGTCTTTGTAACGGCTCTAATAATTCTTTTGAAGTTTGGAAAAAATATTAATTAGATAATTTCATGCTGCTAGAAATGAGTTGGTTTATTTGGTGAAAATCTGCATATTGTGAGAAAATGATGGTTGCATTTGCTACGTATGCATGTTTAATTAGAGGTATTAATAGTAACGCGATCTCTCGACTGAGAAGCGTATGTATGATTTAATATTATACATTCACAGGCGATATATAAATTCGAATTAAATATGGATACACTTTAGATAATTAGCAATATTTTGCTATTACCGTTCCAGTTGAATACAAAGCTTTGGAGTTACCTATTTGCTAACCTCAAATTACTATTTTAAATAAATCTTAAATGAAACAAAACCAACCAACAAACAAAACACGAGTTTTGAACTGATTTAGAGCACATCTAGCTAGTCTTACGGGAACACAAACCAAATGTGAAGGACACTGCGTACACGAGTTTAGAACATGTGTTGAAGTTTCAATGAAGAAGACAAAGAATAAAACATAGTTTGTTATGAATAGTATGGTTCAAAATGAAGTGAGAACGCACACAATGGTAGCCCTTTCATTAATTTTCAATGTACACAATTGTTGCAAATTAAGAGTGCATGAAAGCGTTTTGTCTTGGATTATTCCTCTACACTGTGGTGAGCGGAGTTAGTGTTGTTCTTACTAATCGATATAGTTGAGGACTGGTCACTGTCAATGAAATGACCAATTGATGGATTGCGATTTTGTGCGGTCGAATTCCAAGTTGCGTGTTGATCCTGCTTTTTCGGACATGCGTGAAAGAAAAGATCTCTGTGTGTGTGATTTGAATTTTTTAACGTACATTAACAATTTTTAAGTCATATCGCTACGATGTCTGCAGTGTGGCAGTTTATTGTGATGTCTAGCACTTGGACACCATGCTGCGAACATGTAGCATGATGTCCTACCCAGTTACATTATCCTGACACCAGGCCGACCAGTCCTAATACTAAGCTCTTAATGCTGAACGCCAAGCGAGGTAGCTGTTAGTACCATTTTCATATGTCTTTGGTATGACTCGGCCGGAGATCGAGCGCCACGACCTCCCGCATCCGAGGCGGACGCTCTAACCACTAGGACACCGGAGCGGTAGAAAAGATTTAAATCTTGGCAAGACATCATGATGACAATTTAGTTCTAATCGATATTTGATAAGGTAATAAAGGCCTCAATATTGATTATGACATATAATTCGATTCCCAAATACTAATATGTTGCACCTTATACACAGGTTGTTTTGTTACATTCGTGTATCAAGTGCGTAAAATAATCATTCATACATATGAATGGAACTGTAATTGTAAATGGACATCACGTGATCTGACAAGGACATGAGTTCATGTAAAAGGCCAAGATGACCTAATTTTCTGAGTAGCCGATGGGAATCAGCTGATCTGTTTACTTGTAAAGTGATATCGAAATACCAATATGATTCATTCAACGACTCGTATTCCCTCTAATGCGTATAAGCTAAATAATACTTTTTAGAAAAATGCACTTTTGGTAGTACTTTCAGTCTTGGAAGAATGATTCATTAAAAATGTATTCAATTTAAACATTCGTTGGAATTATAGAGCTCTAACATTCATTTGGTTATGTAACCGCCATGGGCGCCAGCAGAATGGGTCAAGGGGGGGGGGTCACATGATCCCCCCGAAATCATACTGC
>JAECUM010044415.1:0-31118 GCA_016617855.1 Megalonaias nervosa | reverse complement strand
ATATGTGGGTCTGTGTGTGTTTGTCGCAACGGCATTAGTATTGAGGTTGTTGGGCTGTATTTATTGTCAGGTCACTGAATAATTGACTAAGAAATGGTATTTTTTCAGTTTACATTTCTCGTTTATCGTGCAAAACTTGATATATGGAAATGATTACGACAGATACCAGTCATGAATATTGTATAAATGCATAAATGTCATGAAAATAGATTTGTCCATACTCATTAAGATCTATCAATTTGTTGTCTAAAAATTCTTCATTCTGGATTGGAAAGTCTTCACTATTCCTTCCCTGCCTTGTATTGACAGAAGGACAATTTCTAATGCGCTCAAACACTTTGAACTTTCCTTACACAAATAATGCAATTTCTATATTTCGCTCCTGGCCCAAAATGTATGCTATTGCTAGGTTGGTATACCCATTTGCTACCTACAAGTAACTCACTATATTTCCTTACCGCCACTCACTTTCACACAAGAATCACTCAAAATTTCTGAACATTCCTGTGTGAAATTTGTATGAGTAATATATCGTTTATTTATTTATTTATTTATTTATTTATTTATTTATTTAACAACGGAGAGGGTTTTATATAAGTGATCGGTGCTTGTTTCCTTATCCCTGGCCAATTTCTGCTTATCATTTATTGAAAGACTCAGCAACTAATATTGTTTAAACCAATATGCAAATAATTCATCTTATGAAACTGTTACGATTCTCCATGTTCACTTTTGTGCAAAGTGCTTCTGCGCACAAAGCAATAAAAAAATAAAACAGCATATTTGCAAGGTCTTACATCTTGTAGGTTAGTTGTTGTTGGGTTTAACGCCATTTTTTTAGCACAAGATAGCTATACATGTCGGCCAGAATAAATGGTGGAGGAAGAACCCGGAAAAACCCCGGAAAGAACCACCGACCCACGAGAAGCTACGGGCAAGCTTTCTCGCTTACCCACATTGGCCGAGCCCGAGACTCGAACGCACGCAAACAGAGGTGAGATGACAGTGATCCGTAGGTTAGAAATAAATCCATTGCCTTTACGTAGATCACCAGATAAATAAGCCCTTAAGTCAATAACCGATTAATTTTACAAGCTTAAATAGTTTAATTTATAACGGATATAAAATTTAAACAAATACAGTCAACTTCCTTATAACACCATAAAACTTAGGCCTTATATTTATTGCAACACGGGTGATTAGGCGAAAACATATAAATGACCAATATTTTCTAGAATGTGCAGTTGTTGTTGTGTGGGACCGTTCCTGCTCCTCAGATTCAGTGAAACATGAGAAAAAATTAGAATTATAAACGGCTAGTATTGTAACTGGCCTTATTCTGAATTATAATACGTGTATATGTACACTGAATGATGTTGATGGTTCCTTTCAGACAGGTGTCAATTTATTATCTATGTACTTTTCGCAAAATTATTTATGGTATCACTTCTTCGCACAAGAATGATCTTTTACCTGCATTGGTTGTTGATATACCTAGTTATAATCTATGGAATGGATACAGTTTTTCCGGTACTAATGCACGTAAATAATCTCCTTGGAATTATTGTACACACAGCTCAATGAGTCAAATTTTCGTTCTCAAAAGACCTTGTTGCATCTCAAACCACATACAGGAGATAGAAATTTCTGTTTTACACCGTGAAACATAATAAGTTATTTAAACAGTGCTCTTTTTAGATAATAATGTAATCGATGGTCGTGTGTTGACTTCCGGCCAGTGTATTGAAATCATTGTAGTTTTATACACGATCGCTATATATGTCAAAGAAAAAAAATCTAATAGATTGTTTGAACAAACCTCCTTTATGTATTACCACTACTCACAGTATTTTGCACGGCTCATTAAAATTTATTAATGATGTAAATTATCAGATTTTCAAAGTGTTTCAAAACATCCATCAAAGAAAGTAACAGATTTAGACGAAAACCTTCGTGGCAAAAAATGTAGCAAAAAATGTAACGTAACCAAATACATGGTGTAATTTCTCTTTAAGGTATGTTTAAAAACGTATTCCATGATCATGCCATATTTGTTCTTTTGTATTTTTCCGAACATCTATTTATTGTATCCATATTACATTTATCAGTATTTTAAATCATTTTTTTACTTTGTTATTATTATATTCACTTGCTAGTCTCTCTCTCTCTCTCTCTCTCTCTCTCTCTCTCTCTCTCTCTCTCTCTCTCAGTTCCTTATATTAACTTAATCTGTATTGTTAGTTTGTAGGTGTATATGTTAATATAGTTTTTCTTTGTACGGTGAAGAGCTATTAATAGATTTTAAGAACTTGTCATTCTTTGTACGGGGAAACGCTATTGGTTATAAGAACTTGTCATTCTCTGTAAGGGGAATGACTATCAACAGGTTGCAAATACTTACCTTTTCTTTGTATGGGGAATGGGTATTATTAGTTTATAAGAACTTACCATTTTTTGTATGGCGGAGGGCCATTACTATAGTAAAAGTCACACGGGTCATGTAGGCATTCAACACCGACTATTTCAGTAATGGGTGTCATTTTTTAGAATTGGATTCTACATATCTTTAAGTGGCAATCATTCACTTCATTTGGTTTCGTATACATCCATATTCCTTTGGAAGGGCATTATTTAGACGCCTCGAGAGGTTCATATGGCAAAATCAATGTTAAAGAACGTAGATATTTTTGGACGAAATGAACCTAAAGGTGTGATCCAGTACAATCCGAATTGAATGTCGCGCGCTGTGATGTCATAATGATAGCTACGCATATTGATAAACAAATTCGTACTACCTTCGATTGTGACGATTCCACTCGACGCGGTCTTATTTTGACCCAAGTTTAGTACATGGCCACCATTGTAAAGGTCCATAGCGATAGATAATTTTCGTCTGGAAGTTTCTTGGTGACAGTTAAGGTGCAGAGCATTCAATAATCAGGATTGAATAAACTGTGGTTAAAGAAAATGAGCGTTAAATTTTAAAAGAACAATTTATATTTAATTTAAAATGAGTAAATGTGCATACATGACCCATGTGACTTGTACTATAGAATGTAACAACTTGTCATTCTCTTTAGGGGGAAGGACTATTACTAGGGTGTAAAAACTTAACATTCTTTATAAGGGCAAGGCTATTGCTAGGTTGGTAGAACTTGTCATTCTCTGTACGGGGAAGGGCTATTACTAGTTTGTAAGAATTCGTCTGACTCATTGTGCAGACTTTTTTTCAAGGCCATATAATAAGATTAAAACGAAAGACAACGTATCAATACACTACTTTTGCTGAGGTTACCTTAGCTCTACAAGTGCTTGCTACTTGGTGCGTACTTTCGATCTAAGTACAGATACATAAATATTTTCCACATTGATCTGGCTCTCTAGACTGACTAGTCTGGATATATGCATCTCTTTTGACACAATAAAAATGCTACTGTATTAAGTAACGGGTTTCTTCAAGTTTCGAGCATCTTTGAGACTTTTACGAAATATCGCCCGGATAGGATTTACAATGGCTGAAGTGGCGCAAATGTAAACAGATCAAAGTTATTCGAAAATGAGTTGCTGGAAACGGTTGGCTAATGACTATTCGTTTCGCCTAAATGTGCACTGACTAGAACATCAAATGTTATATTTTTTAAAGATATTAAAAAGCGATTATTTTGTTTTTCAAATTGATGCATAAATAGAAAAAGCCAACGCGAAGGGACGGATCACCAAGGTTGTGGTAATTTGGCTAAAATGTATATAAATCTGATGTTAGGTCTAATGTCCACACACACATTAAATAGCAAGAGATCTTGCAGAAAAATGTTAATTTGACCTAATAGTTAAGTAACTATTTTTCTAGGTAATTATGCTGGAGGTTGTGGAATGGTCCGATGGTCGTCAGAATTACGCCAGAGCCCAAGAATTATTTCCAACTTTGGAAGAAACAAAAGAATTCATGGAGGTGAATAGAACAAAACTTAACCGCAAATGCTATGATATTTTGATGTTACCGTTTTTTTAGGGTATCTGAGTTTTTTCCAGTAGCGGTTTGTGAGCATTTATCTACTAAGTACAACTGGTTGAACTCTGCAAGCCTCACCGTATGACTGGAATGAAATGTGTTATTTAAGTCTGTATTAGTCTCTACACAAGGTTCAGAGCTCGTTGATCTTAATTTATTTAGTCATATTTTTGTGTTTGTATGAGGGACACGAGAACATTCAAAAGTAACATGAATACCTTATTAGACCTCCTCATAGTTTTCTGTATCACCGTTGAAAATCAAAGATTAGAGAGCACCAGACCAGTTAGGGTACAAAGACAACTTGTAAACATTAATTCGGAAAATTATTATTATTATTATTATTATTATTATTTATGAATTTCACATGAACTCATCATAATGGCTATCTAAGTATAATACGTATTTGTTTAAAATTTTGGATCGAATTAAAGTGTCATAAAATCTCGTTATGTTACAAAATAACATTCAAGAGCATTAAACCGTTAATTTGATGGCTTCGAATATTAAGTAGATATCCTGCAATGTTTGGAAAATATCGTGATTTTGATATTAAATTAAATGATGATAACATTGAAATGTTCATAATCATTCATGATAGGGGGTTGGTTAAAACAGTTCAGTATGAGGAAGGAATGAATTACGCAAATTATACTTTATCAAACAAATTATGTCGCAATTATTAGATCTCACATAATTTGCAACGTCAGTCTCCAATCATTTGACAAAAACAGGTATTATTTATGAAGAACATTGATAGAACAAATAATGGACTCAGCATATGAAATATTTTTAGATTAAAAATCAGTGGAATGAAAAAATTAACATAAATCTGAAATCATTCCAGAGTCTGAAAGGATTAAAAAATCCTTGTGAATTTTTTAAAGTCAAATTTCCTGTAATAGAAGGATCTCCAGATGAATTCTTAATAGCACCCAACGACAATTTAGCTAGCGTCAAGTATTATCTGGGTGTTTTTAAGCCGTTCTATATGAGGGACAAAGAATATTATTAACACGTCTTAAATTCGACATGAAGGTCCAGTTGCTTCCATAAATACGAATCAAGTATGGCAAGAAATCCTGTGGGGAAAAAAAAGAAAATAAAATACATTGAATTGAAAACATGGACAACTGAACAGTCTGCCTACATTACACATGCAAGCGAGTAAAGATTTCGATGCAGAAGTGTCAGTATTAGTTATATCGATAGCCAATGTCAGGTTCAAATTGTGTGTGTGTGTGTGTGTGTGTGTGTGTGTGTGTGTGTGTGTGTGATTTGGATTTTCAACGTAGCTTTAAGAAAATTTCAGTCATATCGCTACGATGTCTGCAGTATGGTAGTTTATAGCGATGTCTAGCACTGGGGCATCATGCTGCAGACATGTAACATGATGTCCCACCCAGTCACATTATCCTAACACCAGGCCAACCAGTCCTAACATTAATCTCTTAATGCTGAGCGCCTAGCGAGGCAGCTGTTAGTACCATTTTTATAATTCTTTGGTATGTCTCGGCCGGGATTCGAACCCACGACCTCCCGCAACCTAAACGGACGCTCTAACCACAGGCCACTGGAGTGGTCTCAAATGTTGGTATCCAAGTATATGAAAAACACAAAGAAATATCCAAGTACATTTTGTCAGTGATATATACCTTTATGTCGTACTGATAAGTGAAAACGAATAGGGAAAAGACATATACAATGTATTCAGAGAAATCTTCTATGAGTGAAAAAGATGAAAAAATGCAGTTTTATGAAGAAGAAAAAAAAAAAAAAGAAAGAAAACAGGAAAGTGGAAGATTTGTTGGAAAATACTGAATCTATTTCAACTTGTTCTGACAAGAAGTATATGTAGTAGAAAGATTAACAGAACGTTAAAGACTAGAATGTGGAATTATTTCAATAAAGATGAAACCAAAATATGTGTCGACCATTTACCAAAGCTAAACTCATCACAGATCAATAAATATGACTCAAGTCAGAGCAAGAAAGGAAGAAAGCATAAAATAAATCAATTTTATGTGGCTAATTGAAAACTGATACATTTGGAATGCATACATTTAAATAGCTGAAACCGGTATAATTTTTTAAAATAAAAACATTCTTTGTGAAGGTTATCTTACTAACTTTACTGCTGAGATGTTCACAATCAGGCAATTAGTATTAGGTGATCCAGTCGCTTATAAGCTGAAAAACTTGAAGGAAGAAGATATACAAAGAATATTATATGAACAAGATTTAGACAAAAATGATGACATAAACAAAGTTGAAAAGATATTGAAAACAAAATGAAGAAATGGTAAATATTATGTACTTGTGAAATGGAAAAGATATTATGAATGGTTCAACAGTTGTGACTGAGCTGGAAATAGTGTGCCATTAAATAAATTTTGTATCAAAAGTACATCTCTTATCATGAGATGCTGTGCTAAAGTGTGATTGATATTGCAGAAGTGAAACTCTGTAATCAAAGCTTTTAGAGAAATTACATGTTTATTGGACTTCAATATTAAGGATAAAAAAGCAGTGGAAACTATTGTCACTGAAAATGATCTTGTCGCAGATGTCTTAAACAAATAGATCCTTTACCTTACCCACAAAACTCTTTAATTTAATTTATACTTGAAAAGTCCAGGATGTTTCTTATTCTTGTGAAGTATAACAAACACACTGACCTAGAACAGTCACTAGTCTCACAAAAATTCGCTTTTTCTTGGGCATGATGTCTATTGAGTTGTCTACACTGCAACATACTCTTTTTTGTTATGGTAAGTTTTAGTGTTGACAGATACAATTCAAACATTATTTGACACATACTTATGTCTGTGTTGCCAATTTATGTATGATGACAAGTTTTAAAAACTTTTTAATGCTTCCATAATGATTATATCCATCAGTTGAAATAAATATGACCAACGAATGTCAACACGTCTTACCTTGTATGTATCAGTTATTCTGACTTATTTAATGTAATTTCTATAAGCTTTGCTGTCTATTCCTTTTAATATTTCACATACATTTATATATGTATTGAATTCATGCTCAATCTTTTCATTCATTTTCTATTTTCAACAAACATTTATTGAATCAATTGCTGTATCTAACCAAACTGTATGTCATCTTTATTTTTTCCATTAGCACAAGGTTACAATTTTATCCATTTGGGTAAATCTCAGTATGAATTTCCTATTAAAGCGAATCATGTCTAACATGCATTTTGTACTGTCGCTCATTTTCTGTCCATATTCGTTAGGTAAAATGTCAAATAAATGTTTAGTTACATCATCCATATTCCTTCTTTTCATTATGTTAGTAGGTTGTGGTCTGGTACACAATCTCTGTATTAATATTCTCTCTGTCCTTAGTGTGTCTCTTTATTAGTCTAATCATTATGTCTTGCTGTACTCTAGCAGAACAGATTTTGTTGAATGTTTGGAATGATAGTTTTCTTTAAATATGCATCAGTGCTATTGAAAATTCTTATAAATCTTCATTTGTTGCCAAAAAATGTACTCATTTGAATTACTTCTAATAGAATCTCATAGCTTTTTAGTGATAAGTCATTTTTAATTTGCTTATTCAATTGTCTCCGTTTATTTTCTTCTCTGATTATATAATAATTGAGCCTTCATTATGTTTCTCATGTGGAATTGGGAAATTGGCATTTTCATTGATTGCATTATTTTTCATGTATATATGTATGTAAATTTGCATAATTTACCAGGAAGGTTGGGGTGGTACCTATCTTCAAAGATAATTTACTTAAGTCTTGCTATTGAGTAGTTATTTATTGGATACTCAATTATCATTGTGTGCTGTAGATACAGGCCACAGTTGAATTCAGGGTCAGAGAGTAAGAAGCTAACTGAATACTCACCTTGCCATGGTGTATTTATTGGATACACAAATATCAATGGGGGCAATATACTGGTTGCAGTTTAATTGAGGGTCAGTGAGTAAGAAAGTAATCACATAGCCATATGTGTATATTAACATGCTTAGTGAATTAATAACTTTAAATTTCTTTTACCTCAAATGCTTTATTACTTCATAAGTTACAAAATGTTTTTAATAACAATTTAAGAGATGACCAGTGCTTTAGCACAAGCAAACAAAACAAATTGCAAAACCACATGTAAATCTTCCAAAGTGTCACAAAACATTCATTCTTATTTTGTTCCTAATTCAGGTGCAATATGTCTCAAGACAGATGTACAAATATAATACACATCAAAGAAATGTAAGTTGTGTGGCATACATTTGAAACATTTTCATGCTTTCTTTTCTCCCTGCAGATTGTGGCTGATATTGTGAACAACCTGCTGAATCAGAAGAACAGTGAAGGATGGCAGGCTACGCAGCCTGCTGGTACTGAGGCTGACAATCTCCTCCAGGTTATGAAAACATTTGCACGTGTCCTTGGCAGAAGCTTAAACTACCAAGTGACAGATGGCAACATAAAGGGGGCATTTGGCTTTGAGCAGGCATACTTCAAGTTAGCCAGGAATAGGATAGGTATTATGTTAGAGAGTTAATGCTGGAATAAAAATTATTACACATGAACCATATGGATTCAATACCTAATTATAATCACATTTATAGATCATACCTAATACATTCCTGTATATGAGGCATTTACCAGTACCATGTGCAGTACCAATAACACTTCATAAAAAGAAAGTGAAAAGACTTGCATTTTACTTATTCCAACCTCTAAACCTGTAAGCTGTTGTTATTTTATAAGCAGTTTGTTTTGCAGAAATTTGGCCCATTTGTTATGTTAAACTCTTTACTTTCAAATTTATCTTGTGCCTGATTGTCAATATCTATGATAATGAAATAACCAATTTTTCATTTAGAGTTCAGTGTAGAGGTTCAGTGGGTTGAAGACTTTCAGGGGACTCATTTTCCAAGTAAAACAGATATTGCACAGTACAGCATTCAGTCACGCTATGGAAGTATTGAGATCTCTGACCGCCTACTGGAGTTAACCAACTCATCCAATTTACCCGGTAGGTGCAATGCTCACATTGCAGCCACTGTTATTTGTAATTGTTACAAAATATTTATGAATGAGTTCAATTGGTAATCACCCTACTATTTATTTATGAATGAGTTCAATTGGTGATCACCCTACTATTTATTTACAATGAGTTCATTTGGTGGTCACCCTACTATTTCTAAAGGAATGAGTTCAATTGGTAATCACCCTACTATTTCTTTAGGAATGAGTTTGATTGACAATCACCCTACTATTTCTTTAGGAATGAGTTCAATTGGTGATCACCCTACTATTTCTATGGGAATGAGTTCAGTTGGTAATCACACTAAGATTTATTTTGTTTGCTCTTAAGTAGAGAAATGAAGAAATATTGAATAGCTTTTCATTTTTGTTTTTTAAATTTACAGTGGTATATAAAAATTCTTGACATACTGTATATATAACCTCAGCACAAAGAAGTAAGATTTCAGAAAATTTTATATTTAATCTTATTCATTCTAATTTTCGCAAAAAGAAAACAAGAAATTAGTGGATACAATTTCATTGGGGAATTCCGTGAGATTTTGTGGCTCAACAGGAGACTCTGGAAAAGCAAGGTTAGTGGGGAATTAAACAAAGGTAAAAAATTTTCTACTTACAGCTTTTGTGACGATCTCGAGTTTGCGTTTCAGGGGCATGGCAGGTATATTGCCAAATCATGACCCAAAAAGGTGAGAAAATCAGTTTATTTGTGTTGTTCTTCTGGGCTAGCATCAGTTTTTGATACATCATGGTAAAATAAATTACTACAAGTTTGCACAGAATGTGCAAATCATAATACTTGTTTAAATAAAAGTCAACTCTATGAAATATATTGATGCAAACAAAAGAAGATGTCATTGACATAGATTGGCAATGAAGAAACATGGCACTAATGTCAAAAACCATACAGTCAATGGAAAAATGAGGGAGATTCATTTTAAGTAATCATATACCCTAATTTGTCTTCATTAATGTAACAGTTTAAAAATAAACCATTTGTTATTTTTATTTGATTTAAATCACATGAAGCTAGTATTTTATTTTACTTAGGTATACGAGGTCATAATACTACAAAAGAGAAAGAAAGAAAAAAAATAATTGAATAGTTAAAGATACTTCTAAAAATGTCCTATGAAGATACGTTTTCTCTGAATCTCAGCAGGATTTGTATACACACTTAAATCCATACAAGCATATCCTGCTGTATTTTAAAGGTCGCATACATTAACATGTTATGTATTTTTATGTTGTATCCCTATATATATATATATATATATATATATATATATATATATATATATATATATATATATATATATATATATATATGTTGGTGTCTGCATGTATATGAAAGTGTATAAATTCTGCATTGATTGAATGTTTGTGCATGCAGTAGATTTGTTTTACTGTATGTATCAAACATGCCACCATCAATTTCTGTAACAACCTTAAATGTATATGTATATACTTGCTGATGGTCAGTTGGCTATATTACTACTCTATGTCTTAAATTATGTAACATAAAGAAAGTGAAACCAACAATTTAAGTAAAATCAACAAGCAATTTATTTATCTAAAATACATGAAAATTCAAGAAATTCTTACAATATTGTGAATTAAATCCCAGATAATCCTAAATGTCTTATCACAAGTCCAAAAATGTAGAATGTTCTGAATGAATTCCAATGGTTTTGAATGTCCTGACATCAAACAATGATGCAGTCCAGAATGTCTTTGAATGAATTTATAATAAATCCAAAGTAGTGTGTATAAATCCAAGTAGTGAATGAGCACTTTAGTAATTCCAATGAATATTTTAAATAAATGATTCCTCTGAAATTATATCTGAACACGGTTGTAAAGTCTGATCAAAATGGATTCCACACAGACTGACTTAAAACAATAATAAATTATTTGCACACATTTATACACATTTTCACTTCACATACTACGTAATAGAATATGAATATTGCCAACAGAACAATCTAGCCTAATTTTAAACAAGACTGACCTTGAACTCTTGCTTACATCTTACAATCATGGACAAAAGTTAGCAGTGTAAATGTGCTGCTTGCAACATGCAACAAATGACAAAAGTGAGGTACACAGTATAAACAAAATATATATAACACCTCCCATCATAAAGAAAAAGAAAAAGTTTTACAACAAAGTTTTCTTTTACATAGTTGTCACATATGCACATGACACTATAATAATTCTAATTGCATAAGAAGATGTCTTATGATTCCACTTCAGCAATGTCTGATTTGGGTTTTCATTTTATTGATGAAAGTCAGGGGATTGTGATAACTGAATCAAATAATCTGAGAAAGAGCTGAACTAATATATACTTCAAAATGTTGCAAAACCAGTACCAAAGCCAAACATTCCTTCACAGTTGTGGAATAATTTCTATGTTGCTTTATTTTGTTTTTAGAAAAATAGCACACTTGATGATCCATCCCATTCTTGTCTTCTTGAATGAATACTCCACCAATGCCCACACCACTTTCATCAAGAGACATTTACAATAATTGACTGAAATCTGGTGCTGAAGGAACTGGTGCACCTTTAACTATGGCATTTAGTTTGTGAAAAGGCTCCTGACATTTGTCACACCAATGAAACTTTAATTTCTTACTCAACAAATTTGTCAGAGGTTCAGCAGTAATGGAGAAATCTTAGAAAAATTTCCAATAATATCAACCCATACCCCAAAAAGTTGATTTTTTTTACTAAATCTGAGGTAGATTTAACTTGACCTAGTCTCACAAATGTGTCCTAAAAATGTAACAGAAGCATGGCAAAACTCACTTTTACCTGAATTAACCATCAACTTTGCATCAGTGAGTTGATTAAAGAATTTCTGAATGGTTTCCAAGTGATCTTTCTAGGTATCATTGTAGATGGGGATGTCATTGAGGTATGCATCACAATTATCTAGACCAGATGCTAACAGGTTTGTCACATGCTGAAATGATGCCTAAGAATTGTTTATTCTGGATACCATTGCTTTATGCTCATAAAGCTCATCTGGATTTGCAAATGCAGAAATTTCATTTGCTCTTTCCGTGAATGGAATTTGCCCTAATCTTTTTAACAGGTCAAATTTAGTGACATATTTTGCATTTCCAATTTTGATAACTAAACCATTTATTCTTGGCATTGGAAATGAATGCATTTTGGTGACATTGTTGACTTTTCTATAGTCAGTGCTCCATATGTGGAATATATTATCTGATTTAGGTACAATAATACATGGTGAACTCCAGTTACATTTACTTTGCTCTATAATATCAGTTTCCAGTAAATATTGAATCTCTTTTTCCAAAATATTCCTGCTTAAGATGATTCATCATGTAAGGATGCTGTTGCGCAGGTATAGACCCTATAATATCTGCATCATGATAGATTTTGTTTGTTCATGTTGGAACTTCTGGAAACAAGTGCTCATGTTCATATAATAACTTTTCATTTCATTCCTTTCCTGTTGTGTTATAATTTCTGGTCCAGATTGCTTAATATTTCTGAATTCTGAAGATTGTTTAAACCAAAGTCACTATAGTCAGATTGTATTCCATCATTTACATAATCACTGTATAGAATATGTACAACTAAATTAATTGAAAATAATTAACTGTGCCATCTATATCAAAATACTACTTTAACATTTTTAAATGACAAAGTTATTTTTGTTTCTGCCTCCCAGGAGTGTTAAGTATATAATTGAAGTCATTTACTTTCTTTTCAATTATATAAGGAACATAAAATTTAGCCCAAGGAGGATTTTTGAGGTATGGGTAAGAGAGTCAGCTCTATCATCATGCTGAAAACTCCTTTCCTGTGCATTTCTGTGATATTTGCATTTAGTTTTTAACTGAGTAGATTGATTAATTAGCTACATCACAAGCCTCTGAAAATTTATATTTCAAATGAGAGACATAGTCAAGAAGATTAATCTCTGAATCTTTATTTGAAAGAAGTTTCTCTTTTAATAACTTCAATGATATACAGACAGTATTTTCAAACACCAGTTGAAAATGACTAAAACCTAATGATTCTTTAACTGATTCTCTAACTGCAAATGACAGTTAATGAACACCCTTATCCCCATCCTTTCTGTATCAAAGCAATATGACTGAATCATATTTTGCAATATTTGATAAAATATTTCTGAAACCCCTTGACTTTGAGGATGATAGGCAGAAAATTTAAACTGTTGGATGTCTAATTTATGCATAATTTGTTGGAAAATTCCAGAGATAAAATTTTACCCTTGATCAGACTTGGCAGATTTGGAAAAGTCAGCAAGAGTAAAACCTTTACCAAAGCTTTTACAATGATTTTAGTTTTAATATTTCATTAAGGAATTACCTCTGGATATCTTGTGGATGCACACATTATGGTCAACATGTACTGGTTGCCAGACTTAGACTTAGTCAAGTGACAAACACAAGTCCACCATTATTTTGCTAAAGGTTTGTCAAATGCATGAATAGGTTGCAAATGAGCCTTAGGTATCTTCTGATTGGGTTTTCTTACCATTTGACAAGTGTGATAAGATCTACAGTATTGAGAAACATCACTTTAAAGTTTTGTATGATAAAAATGATTCAAGAGATCTTGTGATAAGTCTTCTCGACTCACAAATGACCAGCCAGGAAGTTTCATGGGCTAGATTAGGAATTTCCTGTCTATATGACTTTAGAAAGACAATTTGATAGCTGACTGACCACTCATCACAGCAGGCAACCCATTTTCACAAAGTAATCAACTAGAACCATATAGCTTCAGTTTCACTAATAGCCCTCTGAAGCAAACAGGAGATCTTTTGATCTTGCTTCTGTTCAACAAAGATTATTGTCTTTTTTTACCCTAATTGGAATAGAGAAAATTTGTCAACTAAAAGAATAATTTCCTGATCAACATCATTCTCAAGAGCACTTCTTGTCATAGCTCTGGTAACTGCACACACATGATACAAATCAGGGATTTCACTCTCACCTTCTATAGATAAAAAAGTCACTGCTACTACAGTCGAGAAACCAAATTGACAAATTGGAGAGGATCATTAACAAAGCCACACACTACTGCGTGAATAAGAACGCTTTCACTAGAAGACTTCTCAGACAAATGCAAAGTACCTGATAACAAAAGACTCTGAGAAGATCCTGTTTCCATTAATATCTTAAATGGGATAGGATTGGCAGAATCACCAATAAGTGATATAAAACCTTTCAACATGAATGGTTAAATTCTCCAAAATATGATCATGCTGGGGTTTGTTTGATCCAACAAAAATGTACTGCTTCTAGTAAGAGAAAAGGATTTCTGATCAGTCTTATCAGAAGTTCAATTTCAAAAAGCTGTGCTGCATTGATATTTGGAAGTATTCATGTGAGACCAAGATGACTTTTTACCAAACAGCTGCTGAAAGGAAGACTTACTAACAAATGAAACTTTGTGAGTCAAGGAATAATCATCAGCTCTATGAGCAGGACTTTTTCAAAGTTTCCACTTTTTTTTCAGTTCATATTCTTTTTTTCTATATTACATTGCTGTTTTTCACTATGCATCTGCATTTGTATTTCCCTGTAATGTTTTCTCTCTCTCTGCCTCTTTCTTTCCTCTCTGCATTTATTTCTCTTCTCTCCTTCTGCATTTGCATTATATTTCCCTCTCCTCTTTTTTTCTCTCTATCCATTTCCTTTCTCTGAATTTGCATCTCTCTCTCTCTCTCTCAATGTGCATTTCCATCATTTCCTTCTGAAGCTGGAGCTTTCTTAATTCCAGTTCCATCAGGTATTTTTAGCTGTAATTCCTTTAATTTCCTATCAAAACTATATATATATATATATATATATATATATATATATATATATATATATATATATATATATATATATATATAATGATTTTGAATTTTCTAGCACCGGGATGGAGGCAAAGGAGGACAATGTGAATACACCAATCATAGCAATGTTCATTTTTCCTGTAGATGACTTAGATCTGTCCAGGAATCTGTCTTCATTAATCACATATACCCTCCCCTATTCTGATGTAAGTATTCTAATTATGACTCAGTGCAGTATTGCCAGTACTACAGTTTGCTTTGCTCCCTCGAATTTAGTGATCTTTGATAAAGCGCCAGTTAAAAAGAGAAACAAATACAACTTACTTATAGCAGTATGAACTTAGTGATACTAACAGCAAGTTTAATATCTACAATGTCTAGCACAGTGTGTGCTTTTCCTTGCACAAAGTCTCTGGTGAGCATTTTGTCATAACCTCATTACTTGTTATCAGCTATGTATAAATGGTATAAATTATTATTAATTAGAACACAACATTACCATTGACGGTAACATAGAATTTGATGATTACTAAGACAATGTAACTGCTTCTTTCCTCCAGTGTTGTTGTTGTTGTTTGTTTATTTGTTTGTTGCTGTTGTTGTTATTGTTGTTTAATGCATATTTTCACTACAGATTAAGTAGCAATTCTTCACCTTCATGGTCTACATATATAATAATGCGTGTATCTTACTATAATGATTGGTGATATTGGCCATAAACAATCCCAGATTTCTAATTTGCCTGTTATAAATGATAAATAAAAAAATAAATAAAAAAAATAAATAAATAAATAAATAAATTTAAAAAGAGAGCATATGCCATTGGATTTTTTTTCTCTTGTGAGATATAGCAAGTTAACAAGGGCATGTGTGTCAAATCAGGGATCCATGGATATGTCCTTCATGCTTTGAATCTGGCATATACACAGGACCTGGGATAGTTTGCCTTTTTTGTGAGAGATGTGACAATGACATTTATTGTCATAATGTGGCATTGCAGTAAATATGACAACAGATGGCATTGGTTACACTATTCCATTATAAATTATGCCAGCATTTTACTTGCAGCTTTTACTGCACTGCATTGTAGATTTCAGGTCATTATGTATTTTTATGGTTATTTAGATTAACATGTCACAAAATGAATTGCCAAAAATGCAGAAAATATTTAGAGATGGAACGATGTGATGTAGAATGTTGATGTATGTAATATTAAAATATGTGTATAGAATAATTCACATGAAATTTGAAGATATGAAGTTGTAGTATTCCAATATCAGACCTATCAAATTTAGAAATAAATATTGGCAGTTGTAAAGATGCAATGGAGAATGTACATCCTACAAACAGAAAAAAATGCAAAATAGAATATACATCATATATTACAAGGAAAAACATGCACAGAATTATGGTGGTGATCCCCTTCAATATCAGTGTCAGGTGAGGTGAAGGTATTAAAAAATCACAACCTTCACAAAAAAAATGACACAAGAAAGTTGAACAGGTAATTCCGCTTGTAATCAAACAATTGAGAACATTTATTTTTTACCAGTGTTATTATCTGTAAAACTTTCAGTCACTAAGGTTTTATATCCAGCAATTCATTTCAGATGTTGTTACAGTGTTAGCTTTGATAAGAAAATCAGTAGTAATTTAATAAGTTCAAGTGAAATTGAAATAAAATTGTATACTTTTGTATTATTTTAATAAGGATTTATTTTACTTACAGACATTCAACATATCAAATCCAGAATGTGTCCGGCTGGTCCATGGCAAAATCAATGGAACAAGGTTAGAATGAACAGAACACCATGTGTCAATTATAATGCAGCTTACTTTCAATAATATATCTCTATGTCCTGTTGAAGGAAAAAGACATAATCTGGTGGAAAAACTGAAATTGTCCTTAAAGGCCATGGCCACAATATAATAGAGAGGGACAATGTGATAGAAAAACTGCCAGTCCACAAGTAAGGTGCATTGAAGATGTCTGTAGAATGTCAGCTTTACAGCTTATCATAAACAATAAATGAATACCAGTGCACCCTTACAAACAAAAAAATGAAACACAAAAATAGAAAAAGGAACAATGAGAATATCACATTGGAATGGTCATTGTTAAACAGAAAAACTGCCAGTCCACAAGTAAAATGCACGGAAGATGTCTGTGCAAACTGAAGAAGACCTTAGGATAAGGATGTCTCAACACTAAATGTTGACCTTTGACCTCTTATTTTGGATGGCAAACAGTAGTGACATAAAATTTTATTTAACTCCAGATCACTCTTATCTGGAAGTTTCCAACAAGATATCAAGATAAAATCACTGGACCAATCTTCATGTCTAAGAACTCCAAACATTTCTTAGCAAATCCATAGTAAGGAGAGGTTGGGTGGCGTTTATTTCCATTGAGAAATTTTCAAATCTGCACTGGATATGTAAGTATAGGATTCAATTAGCTTAATTAGCAAAGGTCGACTGACCAGTTTGTTTTTCATCAGGAAATAAAATACTGAATCATGGTGTCTTCATACCATTCAAATACTAACGTTTGGTTGGAGAACATATCTGTAAAGTTTCTTGTTAGTGCATCTATTGTAATGATTCTGTCATATAATAAACTTCCAGACTTGTGCCATCTAGAATCCTACACAAATTTATAACATTATAGGCCTTCATGTAAAACTTGAGCATCTAAAATCAAAGGTGGAAGCTAGACTTTTAGCATTAAAGCCTTTTCAGCTACTGTGAACTCAAGCTTCCTCTCCTAAGAACTGCCAAGAATCATTTGAAGTAAAAAGAAATATCTCTATATACCAAAGATGGAACTCAAAATAATATAAATAATGAAAAGAATAAAAAAGTTCAGAATAGATCTAATCAAAATGTAAAAGTTCATCATTTTTGTAGAATCAAAATGTGGCAATGGACCAGAGAGGGCTGTCAACTGATGAGAGACATGGGTAAATCTGGAACTTGCACATGCTCATCTCCAGGCATCTTTGCTATTACAACAGACATGTATAATGATAATGTAAGTAGAATTAATAAATACTTTTACCACATTTTTATTGAACAGTTTAAAGAAAATGAAGTTACAACATAATTTCAGTTTATTTGTCAATATTTACAGTCTAATTTCAAACTTGCATCTAGAGAGTTGAAGTTAGAATGATGTTACTAAAGAATATGCCATTCATTTAAAAACAACTGCTGAACTTCAGCCTTCATGCCATTCTTTTAAAAACAACTGCTGAACTTCGACCTTCATGCCATTCTTTGAAAACAACTGCTGAACTTCGACATCCATGCCATTCATTTGAAAACAACTGCTGAACTTCAACCTTCATCAGTGATTGTTGTCAAAATAATGCTATGTTGTACTTATTGTGATGATTTTTGCATTCAGAGAAATGTGGTGATTTGTAGAAAGATGACAATATTTGACATGAAGTGTGCTTATCTTTACTTAAAGTCACTGGACCTGAGTATGTATCCCTCTGGTATAGACTGATTGTTTAATTTTACGTCAATATTAACATAAAATAAATCAACAGGATAAACACAGTTTATGATTACATAGTGTTATGCACTCTAAGAGCCTCATCAAACAATGCTTGATGATAAATTGCAACAAGAACTGATTCAAGGTCACTATTGCTCTTAAGAATTTATTTAATGCAACATATAAATATATTTTAATTCAACACTTTTTAACAAAGATGAAGTTTTATGGTTTATTCATGAAATAAATCACAACTGGGTAAATTACTTCAAAGTGTGGTTTTGCTTTTTTGCAAAGTGTTCATGCCAAAGAAATTACAGATCATGGTACAATTTGGCCTTATATAAAATGATATAACTATTTTACTGACAGGCACTCAAAGTAGGTTTCACCAGCATTATCTTCTATTTATTTATATGTTGACTATATCATTATTTTATTCAGTATATACATTTTGTCAATATAGTGATATTTTATTCAGTATATACATCTGGTGAATAGATCTAGTGATATTTTATTCAGTATATACATTTGGTCAATAGATATAGTGATATTTTATTCAGTACAGTAAAACCTGTCTTAAGAGACCGCTGCTATGAGAGACCACCTGTTTTGAGAGACCAGAATCTCCATGCACAGATTTATTGACTGTAAAGTGTTATGACCTGTTATGAGAGACCACCTGTCTTGAGAGACTATTATTTTTTGGCATAAGGGGCAGTCTTTCAAGAGAGGTTCTACTGTATATGCATTTGGTCAATAGATCTAGTGATATTTTATTCAGTATATACATTTGGTCAATAGATATAGTGATATTTTATTCAGTATATACATTTTCTCAATAGATACAGTGATATTTTAGTCAGTGTTTACATTTAATAAAGTTTTCGGTGGATTATGTTAGTAAGTGTACTAGGTAAAGAAGAGAGGGCTTCAATAAAATTTTCATGGATTATATTAGTGTATGTATTGGGTAAAGAAGAAAGACCATCAAATACTGTTTGCTAACGGTACATTATTGATGGGTTTTTATTTGACAAGGCAAGGATGTTCATTGAATGAAAACAATATTGCATATTTTTGAGGAACCTTTTTCAGGAGAATGTTGAGAATTTTCAGGTAAAAGTGTATAGCCCAAAAGAAATTATATCTCTGGAGAAAAATTTGCAACTTTACTGTTACTTTGAAATCTTAATTAGATCTCTTTTGTAACATAGTTTCTGATGACAATTACATTTGTTACCGACATACATGTTGATTTTAACCTGACATTAATCCAGTCATTTTCTCTAATTCCAGTGGAACAAAGGAGAAGTCCACCCTTTACTTATGAATTTTGCATCCTACACTGGTTGTGCTAGTTCTGCTGTGTTGTGCCTTCTAACTTATTTATTGCATCTATATTTCAGGTGAGTAATTACTGTAAAAAGATATACAGGTAGAAAATAATTGTATAAATATGGGTATAAAATTGGCTGCTGTCTCTAAATTGTACATAATACTTTGATTTTGGACCAAGAGGAGTGGTCTAACTGTAATGACAATGAAATCATGATTAGTTATATTTTGTGAACTTAGAATCTTGTCCCAATTAACTTAAAACTTATCTATCTATCTATCTATCTATCTATCTAATATATTTTGTATGTGAAATAGATTTTCTCAAAATGTCAATCATGAATTTTCCTCTACCAGACATAAGGTATTGTAAGATGTAAGAAATAAAACTTTCATATCCACTGTCAACATAGTGAGTTCAGTATAATATATGCATGTTTCTAGTCTTCAAATATATCAGTATCAAACTTATAAAATATGCATGTCTCCAATTTTCGAATGTGTCAGTATCAAGTTCAGGAGATATGCATGTTTCCAGTCTTCAGATGTGTCAGTATAAAGTTCATGAGATATGCATGTTTCCTGTCTTCAAATGTATTAGTATCAAGTTCATGAGATATTTCATGAGATATGCATGTTTCCTGTCTTCAGATGTGTCAGTATAAAGTTCATGAGATATGCATGTTTCCTGTCTTCAAATGTGTTAGTATCAAGTTCATGAGATATGCATGTTTCCTGTCTTCAAATGTGTTAGTATCAAGTTCATGAGATATGCATGTTTCCTGTCTTCAGATGTGTCAGTATAAAGTTCATGAGATATGCATGTTTCCTGTCTTCAAATGTATTAGTATCAAGTTCATGAGATATTTCATGAGATATGCATGTTTCCTGTCTTCAGATGTGTCAGTATAAAGTTCATGAGATATGCATGTTTCCTGTCTTCAAATGTGTTAGTATCAAGTTCATGAGATATGCATGTTTCCTGTCTTCAAATGTGTTAGTATCAAGTTCATGAGATATGCATGTTTCCTGTCTTCAAATGTGTTAGTATCAAGTTCATGAGATATTTCATGAGATATGCATGTTTCTAGTCTTCAAATGTATCAGTGTCAAGTTTTTAGGATATGCTTGTCTTGAATCATTACCAAATAAAAGTCAGTTAGTCTAAAAAATGCATAATATGGTCTAATATATTTTCTAGGTGCAAACTCCATTCTTAAACACAATGTTAGTGGTAGGATACAATTAGATTTTGGTGAAGTTTTCTGAAGGCAAATGTCAAGTATTGGCTCCATGTGTTTAGAAAATAATATGTACAATTCTTTTATATTTTCTTCTTTATTTCTTTCAACAGGACATCATCCAACACAGCATTTCTTCACAAGAATTTGTCAGTATCTGTTGTCTTTAGTCAGATTGTCTACATGGTTGGCATTGATAGATATGAGAACATGGTATGTAATTGTATTAACTCCCTTTTATAGAAATTTCTTGAAATTTGATTCCGGTGTTATACAATTTGGAAGCTAATATGGAAAACAATATGGTGTCCACATTTTCAAACAGTGTAAATAATATGTGGGTTTTAGTGGATGCAAGAAATGAGGAAGTTTATCCATCACAAACAATGTGCATCTACAACCTTTTTGTTGTTAATTTACTATTTAGCAATGTGTGTTCAAGCTTTTCAGGCAGTGAATTGATAGAAGAGAATTGAAACTGCCATTTCAATACAAATTTAAACCCATGCAGTTCAATTTACCAGTTACTATTATCCCCAAATCAGAAATTTGTACAGACATACAGTCCATCTTGTAATTTAATGATTGCTTTCCAACTCAGCCAGTGATACCATATAAAATGGTAAAGAACTCTTGGGTGTAAATCCCACCAATTATGCATAAAAGAGATGAAAAAAGAAAAGAAAACTCAGTCCAAAGAATCTGCATCACCATGAGATTAATAACATTCAATACTACTTATGTTTGTTGTTTGTGTTGAGGATTTCCTAAAAGTGGGAATAAAATCATTGCAGTGGTGTTAAGCAGTGTGGATAAAAATATCCCAGCCTGTTTGATTCCATTTACCCCATCACCTCTTGCTCTGCGAATTTCCCACATATTCTTTCCTCATTCATAAAACATGTTATAGACATATAATTTCCCAAGCAATGTATGTTAAATCAGGTGACTCAGACAGGATTCAAAACTATAATGTGCTGTGATTTTTGGTAATTTTCACATAACTGTTTGGCCATGTGGTTGCACCTGTATATAAATATTACCATTTGTTTCTCTTAATTTTTGTTTGCAGCATATTGTCCAAACTGTCTTCAATCTAATGTGCTCAAATTGCTTCAAGACGACAGACCTAAATTCAGTCAACTGATCTAACTGGACTTCAAATATGTAGTTTGGATAATTTTCTGAGGTTGATACAAAATAAAAGGCTGAAGTTTCTAACATACTCTGTGAACATTTTGTTTAAATTTGAACGTGAATTGTAGCCCAGATTGCTGACTGCTCACCTTTATGGATCACTCACATGTATCACCTCTGTTGAGTCCTGACTTGACCAACATGTGTATTATGGATCACTCACATGTATCACCTCTGTTGAGTCCTGACTTGACCAACATGTGTATTATGGATCACTCACATGTATCACCTCTGTTGAGTCCTGACTTGACCAACATGTGTATTATGGATCACTCACATGTATCACCTCTGTTGAGTCCTGACTTGACCAACATGTGTATTATGGATCACTCACATGTATCACCTCTGTTGAGTCCTGACTTGACCAACATGTGTATTATGGATCACTCACATGTATCACCTCTGTTGAGTCCTGACTTGACCAACATGTGTATTATGGATCACTCACATGTATCACCTCTGTTGAGTCCTGACTTGACCAACATGTGTATTTGAGAAAGCTTTGCCAATATCTTCCCATGGGTTGGTAGTTCTTCCAGGGGTCTTTCCAGGATATTCTTCTACTTAAATATAACCTATCAAGTGCTGAAAAAATGATACTAAACCCCACAAAACCAAATCTCGAATGTGAGTTCCTGGAAAGAGGTGATGTGGGAGTTAGTGTGTTGATTCCATTACTTAGAAACAAAATATTAGAGTTTTAGTGCATTAATGTGTTATTGATAAATGCGGGGTTATAGGAGTAACTTTACTTTATGACATCATATGTGAAGTTAAACAGTGTTTTATCCCCGATTTTTTTATATGACACCATTATTGAAGGAAAAAAAATCATATTTATTTATCTTTTCGTTAGTCATTATTGTAACTGTATTTAAGAGTCAACATTGGTAGAAAGTTATATTGTTTATCATTGGACCATATATTAAATGCTGCTGAAACTATCAAACACATCTTTTGCAGTTGGTGTGCCATGTATTCGCTGTTATGTTGCATTATTTCTTTCTGACAACATTCTCATGGCTGATGAATGAAGCTTTTAACTTGTACACTGTCATCACCTATTCAGTCCATTCACATGGTGGCCTGAGTGAGTCAGGGTCCTCACTTCGCTACCACATCATTGGATGGGGTAAGTTTAATATCATTTGTTTAACAGGTATAAAATATGTGTGGGTTTTCATGTAATCCCTTGAAGAAGAGACCAAAGACCAGATTTATTGTTTTTGTGCAAAGTTTCTGATGAGCTATCAATATGAATATCTTGGAAATAACAATGTAACTTAATAAGAAATGTAACTTAATAAGTTACATAAATCGGCACATATTTTAGTTAGTTTTATCAAGAGGTGTGAAAGAATAATTTTTTGTCAGAAAACAGGATCTTCTTACCCCTCAGACGCTCCCCAACCCAAAGAACATTATGAGAAAGTCCCTGAACAACAGAACATTATTTAGCATACAGATAACATACTGATAATGCTACTGTCTGTGCAAAAACAAAAAAGAACAAAAAAACAAAACAGTGGAGATTGAGCCAGGAGAGAAACAAACCCCAGGCATCTTTAGTTAACTCAATTGTGTCAGTTGTGTTTTTGAGACAATTTTTGTTTCTACAATGCATATGTACAGGTAGTATAAATTCACTGGATTCCAAATATATTGCCTTTGAAAATGTATGACTTAACACAATCTGTCTAAATTTATGATTTAAATATAACAGTAAAGGTGATATAGCCCCAGATGACTTTAGCTCTTCAACCAGATATGTAGAGCATAATATTCTGTAGACTGGTCCTTGTATTTACATTATAATTTCTGTGATGTCTCATTTTATATTTGCAAATTTCACACAGAGCATTTCTTTTAAAGTAAAATGTTGGTCATCTTTATGTCCTTTTTAATGATGCATGAACTAACTGGTAACAAATGTATTTTCACATACCCGGTAGCCTGTTTGATTAATGTGTTTTGTGTGTATTTCAGTTATACCTGGAGTTTTAGTGGGTGCCTTTGTTGGATCACAGAGAGAGAATTATTACAATAATGCTATGTGAGTAGTGTACACCATCTTGACTATCTTCATCAATCTTGTACTTAATTCAGGTGTGATAATTTTTTGTCAGTAAAATTAAGCCCTTGAATCATATCAAACAGCATAGCATCTATAAAATGTTAGATATGATAAAAACATGTTTGGGTATATAATAAAATAGAAATAGACTTAAACAGAATTCTAAGTAAATAAATAAAATTGAAATAAACTTTAACTGTTCTTACTACTTTCATTTCAAAATTTCTTTTATATTCTCTATCACAACTTCATCATTGTCGTTACAAAGTAACTAAACTTGCTGCAACAATGTCCATTTGGAACAAGCTGTGTTGCTCTCATACAGTGCCACTTTAGACTGAAGAAGCCATGGTATTTGGAATGCAAAATGTCACATATATATGACTCATTACAGGGTTTTTAATGACATGGCATTTACTGATTGATGTTGGGCCATGTATATTAGTTTATATGTGCCCATATTTATGTTCAACATTTACTGTTTATTTTCTACTATTCTCAATGCAAAATCAACAATATATAATGTGGAATAGGATTTAGTGTGGATTTTGTTTTATATAAAATGACTCAAGACTGTCATGCTAATTATGATAATGTAATTGCACTAATTTGAATTTCTGGATATTTCTCTGCATTTTAATTGCTGGGGTATTTCTGTACACTGTCATGACATAGTGGTGATTGAGAGATTGACAAGCAATGTAGTGTGTTCTCATATCCCTATAAGAGATGGTACTAATTTAAATTTTTATGTGGTCTCTTAGTGTTGTCGTATACATACAGGGGATAATAATCCATAAAAATATCAAATACTTTTGCTATTGTCTCCTGCCCCTACACAAGATGGTAATAATTACATTCTTAAAGTGATTTCAGGGTATTCTTGTTCCACTAGATAAGATGTTAATAAAACATAAATAGTGATCTCTTATGTCCCTACCCTACCACCAGCTTTATTCATTGATCTACTTTATGTCATTCTCTTCTTTTTGTTGTAACTATTTCATGCTTAGACATGTTGTTTTATTTCTGATAGGTGTTGGGTCTCTTGGGGTAATATATGGTTGTACATTGGACCAGCAGCCGGAATTTTGCTGGTGAGTGCCAATACACTTCTGGAAAATTACATAATCAAGTGTCTTAAGAACTAATGCAAACTGAACATTTTTACTTAACTTTCTCTGTACAATGTAGAAAATAAGTTTATTATTTGTCTTCATGGTAGAAAGTATGAAACATCTAGAGACTGACATGACAGAATGATTGACTTCATGGTAGAAAGTATGAAACATCTAGAGACTGACATGACAGAATGATTGACTTCATGGTAGAAAGTATGAAACATCTAGAGACAGACATGACAGAATGATTGACTTCATGGTAGAAAGTATGAAACATCTAGAGACTGACATGACAGAATGATTGACTTCATGGTAGAAAGTATGAAACATCTAGAGACTGACATGACAGAATGATTGACTTCATGGTAGAAAGTATGAAACATCTAGAGACTGACATGACAGAATGATTGACTTCATGGTAGAAAGTATGAAACATCTAGAGACTGACATGACAGAATGATTGACTTCATGGTAGAAAGTATGAAACATCTAGAGACAGACATGACAGAATGATTGACTTCATGGTAGAAAGTATGAAACATCTAGAGACTGACATGACAGAATGATTGACTTCATGGTAGAAAGTATGAAACATCTAGAGACTGACATGACAGAATGATTGACTTCATGGTAGAAAGTATGAAACATCTAGAGACTGATATGACAGAATGATTGACTTCATTCATTCTGTATTACATAGGTCAAGAATTATGTCAGTCATTATACTTGTAAAGGTAACGTTTTGTTTGTTAGAATTAACTGTTGGTCGATATTTACGTTTATACCTATGTCTGATCTATTCTTTTTAACTTCAGGTGACTATAATGGTGCTGATTTTTACAGCCAAAGAACATAATGAAAATTCTTACACTAAATCTGAGAAAACAAACAAGTTCATACTGTAAGTTTGGTCCTTACTGCGTTTCTAAAAGTATAAATTCCCTCATTCGCATTTTTCCATTTCAAGAAAGCAGAATTTAAAATCAAAACTATTTCACATTTATTATATATTTATTGTCCAACACTTTTAGCAGAAACAAAATTTTAACATTCATCAAAAACAATATTTATACTAGTATGTCACTGTATTCACAATGGTGATGTCTGTTTTGGTTTAGAAATGTTGTGGTACCTTGGTGATGTCTGTTTTGGTTTAGAAATGTTGTGGTACCTTGGTGATGTCTGTTTTGGTTTAGAAATGTTGTGGTACCTTGGTGATGTCTGTTTTGGTTTAGAAATGTTGTGGTACCTCAGTTTTTCGATTAAAATCAAGATCTCCAACATAACGGATTTCATGAAAATCTATCAATGTCACCTTTTGCTGATCTTTTTATTTACCAGTCAAATCACTGCTTTCTTATATATGAAGGTGAAATACTTCATTTTAAAACATTGGTTTTTAGTAATAACTGTGCCTAACATGAAATGCAATGCTTAATATGAATTCTATAGGTCAGCAGAACATAAACCAACAAGGTGCCTGTCAGATCTACTTATTATAAATAGATCTTGATTTTCATCAGATTGGTGGTACCACTATAATCAGATTGGTGATATCACCCTAGTCAGATTGGTGGCACATCTATAGTCAGATTGGTGATATCACTATAGTCAGATTGGTGGCAAGTCTATGGTCAGATTGGTGATATCACTATAGTCAGATTGGTGGCATGTCTATAGTCAGATTGGTGATATCACTATAGTCAGATTGGTGGCAAGTCTATGGTGGCAAGTCTATGGTCAGATTGGTGATATCACTATAGTCAGATTGGTGGCAAGTCTATGGTCAGATTGGTGATATCACTATAGTCAGATTGGTGGCATGTCTATAGTCAGATTGGTGATATCACTATAGTCAGATTGGTGATATCACTATAGTCAGATTGGTGGCACGTCTAGTCAGATTGGTGATATCACTATAGTCAGATTGGTGGCACATCTATAGTCAGATTGGTGGCAAGTCTATGGTCAGATTGGTGATATCACTATAGTCAGATTGGTGGCATGTCTATAGTCAGATTGGTGATATCACTATAGTCAGATTGGTGGCATGTCTATAGTCAGATTGGTGATATCACTATAGTCAGATTAGTGGCACGTCTATAGTCAGATTAGTGATATCACTATAGTCAAATTGGTGGCATGTCTATAGTCAGATTAGTGGCATGTCTATAGTCAGATTGGTGGCACCTAATCTAGCACACATAAGATATTTCAAGGATCTTACTAATTATTAATATTCTGTATCATCCATGTAAAGTCCATGCTGAATAAAATAAGCTTTACGTTATTAAGTACTCTTTAGCTTAAAAAATCAAACTTAAATTATTAATAAGTTTTTTGTCTGCAAGTCCATCATAAATTTTTATCAATTATTTGTTTTATATATATAGGCAATATTTGGTTAATTGAAAACATTGAGAAGAACTTTATTAATTAATCATTCTTATGTTGATAGTACATTAATGCACTTTTCTTATTAACACACAGAGAATTCTTTATAAATTTTGGCAATAAAATTATTTCATTTAATTTCCATATGTGTTTTAACAGAAATATTATGAAGGCTCTGTGGACACAGGTCATCCTCATAACTGTTTTTTGGTCATTTGCCTTTGTGTCACTGAAGATGACAGACCGGATTATCAAGTATTTGTTTGGTCTGTTCGGGTTTTTACAGGTAAGGGCTTATGCTACAAGTACATGATTAAGTAGGAAATAATTAATATTGCTGTGTTTAACCCATGTACAACACTCATCAAGCTTTGATGAACGTGGAACAAGATGTTCCAGTAGATAATGGTCTATTGTGTTCAACAAAAATTATAAATGAAACAAATATGGTAGCTTTGATCTGCAGCATTTAAATTGTGGTAGATGAAACAAATATGGTAGCTTTGATCTGCAGCATTTAAATTGTTGTGGTAGATGAAACAAATATGGTAGCTTTGATCTGCAGCATTTAAATTGTTGTGTACAGGGATAAGTATGCTATTTGTAAAAGCTCTTACTTTTGTTATTATTTCTTAAACTTTAATAAGTGAGTTTTATATGAACCTTAACCATTGAGTTTGGGTATGACAATTGATAGGTGAGTTTTAAGTGAACATTAGTGAGTCAGAGTGTGATATTTAATAGGTGAGTTTTAAATGAACATTAGTGAGTCAGAGTGTGACATTTAATAGGTAAGTTATAAATGAACCTTAGTCATTGAGTCAGAGTGTGACATTTAATAAGTGACTTTTAAATGAACCTTAGTCATTGAGTCAGAATGTGACATTTAATAAGTGACTTTTAAATGACCTTAGCCAGTGTGTCAGGGTGTGACATTTAATAGATGACTTTTTAAATGAACCTTAGTCAGTGAGTCAGAATGTAACATTTAATAGGTGAGTTTCAAATGAACTTAGTGAGTCAAAGTATGAGATAATTTTAGTCTGGGCAAAATATTTTGTTGCTGACATAAAATTAAAATTTATAATTCTTGTCATGAGATTTTTTAAGAAAAAGAAATAGTCATATTTTTATCCATTTTTCTAGACCTTTATACATCATGCATCAGCAAAACCCATTTTCTATTATGGTTAATAAATCTTAATCCTTTTTCAGGGTGTTTTCTTATCGTATTTTACTTCCTGCTTCACGAAGAGGTAAAGTTTCCTAACTTTAATCCATGTGTATGTATGTATATTTGTATCTATGTATATGTGTATGTATGTAAAAAATTATAAAATAAACAACACCAACACTTAGAATGTGTGACCGCTTTATTGCTTCATCAGACTGAATTCAAAATGAATTCAATATCATTGCTTACGTCATTAAATATACTCTGTTACTAAGTGATAAATAATATAAACAATATGACATAAACAAGATGACGTCATACTTACATTTTTAACCTGTCTTATTCTTTAACGAATAGTTGATATGGAAATATGCATTTATAGCATATATTAATATTTAAAAACAAATACATATAATACTGGATCGTAAAGATACGTATATCTCTATTGAACACAATTTCATAAACTTTTATGGATAAATAGAGATAAACAGTTTTATTTATATTTTTATTATGTATAAGCACATTAAAAAATAAAAAATAAAAAGAAAATTATAATGAATGTTCAATAATTTATCAGAACTCAAATTATATAATAAAAAAATATTAAAACATTATGGTGTGCATAATACTTATTAGCATAAAATAAATAAGTATTTATAAATAATTAATCATAATATATTCAGACTTAATTTTGAAATGACCTTTCATTTTTAAAGAATTATTAAACCTATTCTTATGATATTAATTATACTTTCACTAAATAAGTTATTAAGTAAATTAAAATAATATCAAATAATATCAAAATATTATTAACTAATTGTAAACAGGGGACATAATTCAAAAAAAAAATTTTGTTTTGATTAATGAATGTCGTATAAGGTTTTGGAATTTAGACCTTTTGGATATACCGTATTAAGACGGTGAATCCAATAGGTTTCCTTTAACAGACGTTCCATCTCAGAATCAACTATAACAATAGGTTGAAAGGAGAAATCTTGCAAAGTATGGGAACTCTTGTTAAAATGTGCGGCAACATGAGAAGAAAATGATTGATCGATATAATTTTTTATATCTGATCTATGTTGGTTCATACGTTTAGATATTTGTTGACTGGTTTGTCCAATATATTGGATGCTACACTTTTTGCATGTGATCAAATATATAACATTTGATGTTGCACAATTAGTGTCACAACGCATATTAAAAGTTTCTTTCGTATTATTACTATTGAAAGAAGTATTTTCATTAATAAAAGAACAGTGCGAACATCTAGGTCTATTACATTTAGTTGATGATCCCTTTTTATATAATGTATTTTTCTAATTTAGAATTAATTAGGAAATCTTTAAGATTTTTAGGCCCTTTATAAGCAAGTGTGGATTTGCTTTCGTGTAGCAGTTTAACACTTGCTTTAGTGAAATAACAATATTTCCAAAACAGACAAAACAGACTCAAGCAGTGACACAAAAACAAAATGATAATCATCAACAACAACAACAGACAGAAGATAAAGAGTCACAAGAGTACAGACAACAAATGAACCAGAAACAAACTCTACAGCAATCAAAGAGTACGCAACAACAACAACAACCAAGTAAACAAAAACAAGCTCAAAAAGAAACGGACAAACAAACAGAACAAACAGGAAAGGGAAACCAACAGCAAATGATACAAAAACCAAATGAAGTACAACAACAACAACAACAACAACAACAACCGACAGAAATAAAACAGACCCAGCAGCAACCCAAATGCACATAACAACAACAACCAAGTGGGGATCAAAAACAAAATCCAAAAGAAACAGAAGAGAAACAAATAGGATCAGAAAATACACGAAAGAAGAAACAGAGAAAGAGTAAAAAAGTGAGGAAAGCCTTGAGTAAAGAACTTGGGAAAAATACATCAAAATCAACATCAGAAGAAATCGAAAGACCTGAAAAGAAAAAGTACAAACTATCACGAGATGAGGACCTAGAGGAGACATGCTATGGACTCACTGAGATAGAGGATGAGGAAATGCAAAGATATTTTATGGACCTTGACGAGACACAGGACATATAAATATAAGGAGATATATATATATTTATACATATAGTAATGATATATATAATCAATAAAAAATTCTAAGGACAAAGACTCAAAAACAAAAGAAAAGTGGCAAACACCCTTTTAAAAAAAA
>JAECUM010044414.1:0-13660 GCA_016617855.1 Megalonaias nervosa | reverse complement strand
GCCATTATCACATTAACTCCACCTTCACTTCATTTTCACAATGCTCTCTTAACTGTCTTATACGAAAGTTCATAATCTTTTTCTGTTCGTATTCATGAGATAATTCTAACTTAATTTTGTCAATAGCGTTTGAGAGAGGTACAAACAGTTTTACCTGATTATCTGTAACTGTTGCCAGCGACTGTAACATTGCCTGCTGGATAAACTTCATGAATTTATAATCAGATGGTAAAGTGTACCTGTTCTCTAATTTCCGTTGTTCTAATGATTCAAAGTCAGACATAATTTTTTCAGGATTAAGATTATCAGATATATTTACACCGTTATGCTGTAATATTTTAATCGCAGAAATAATAACATTAATATTTTCAGAATTCATTATATTATTAGTGTTTGTTTAATATAAAAATAAAATCAGAATAAAATAAAAATAATAGTCCCTAAGGACTGTTTCAAGATGATTATATGCATATGATTATGATTATGATTATATACATATGATTATATACATATGATTATATCTTAATTAAGGACAGCACAAAACACAGAATCTTAATTACAGTAGCGTATTTAATGCAAGCAAATTTACAGCACAGTTTAACCCCATGTGAAACCCCTAGGTTGCCAAAGGTCATCCTAGTAGGCTCAGAGGTTATACATAAACTTATCTTATGGACGCATAAACACACCCCCAGCAAATTCCTAATCGAAACGAAATACTAGAAATTCAGAGGGCTGTCTAGGCATTATGATTTTATGTAACCCCTTAAATCAAGCAAGCATACTTACAGCAACAGTATTTACAGTAACGTATTAACATATTTACAGTAATGTATTAACATATTTACAGTAACGTATTTACATATATTTATAGGGACAGCACAGTTACATATAAACTTAATTCTAAGAACTTTAACTCTAGGACAATACTACGGTCCTTCTCTACATTCAATAGAAATTTTTGCACACTCCCCCATCATAATCACCCAGGGAGTGCAAAATTGCACCAACCAAGTGACATGGTGGGAGAGTGTACAAATTTTCTATTGAACCAATAGACGGGCTGGCTACGCCCAATAAATAATAAATTTTGGCATAATATCGCCTTTCGCCCGACAGTATGCCGGTCACGAGAATCGAACCACGGACCTCGAGCATGAAAATCCAGCGCGTTAGCAATCGGCCACCGGACTTCAATATGTATATATAATGAAAAAGTTATTATATAGTTAGCGCGTAAGCATACAGAATTAAATCAGAATGTATTGTAATGTATTGTGAATTTCTTAATAAAATCAGAATTTATTGTAAATGTATTGTGGATTTCTTAATAAAATCAGAATTTATTGTAAAATCAGATTTTATTTTCAGTTTCCAAATGCTTGAATCTGCATTACACAAAACCCACAGCTAAAAGTCTGTATTAATCAGACGTTGCCAAGGATACTAAAATAATCAATAAGTTGGACGGACACACAATGCCATTCATTTCTAAAAATAACCTCATGTATACAGTTCACTGCTGAGATATATATTAGCCGATATAACACAGATAATATGTGACTCAGGTTAGTTTGTTCTTTGTTTTGTAATAGTAAAATTAGCTACAATGGGCTTCTTGGAAACATTGGTGTCCTATGGGACATTTAAACTGTATAAATCTCTATTAAATATATGTATTTAAGACGAATGGATTTTGCTGTTTCTTGATTACAACAAAATCCTGGAGGAAAATTTGCGTGCTGACTGTACACACAATTACATATCATTTTTATGAACGATATTTATGAAAAAGGAGGATATATCGATACTTACTTATAGGGTTGGACTCTTCAGCCACTTGATAAGGTGCAAAAGCAATGTGGGTTCTGACCAAAACTCACAATATCATTAATACAACAAGTACGACAACTGCAAAATTCACTAAGTTATTCTTGACGGAGTTGTCTCGCTTAATCATCTGATACCATAGGAACATTACATCATGAAAAAAACACCTGCATAAAACAAACTATGAAAGCAAAATGAGAAGATACTGGTTCATGAAGAAGGTTCTGGTAGACTAACATACTGGAATCTGATTTTTTGTAGAAATCTTTTGGAAAAAGCAGATCTTGTGATATTATCTGCCACGCGTTTTACTGAAGGTGGTACTATGTTAAAGTATTTACCAGCAGAATTAATTGACTTAAACATAATTTCTTCACCATCTGTATTTACGGATTTAACAGCCCTTGCGTATCGTACGCCGCCAGAATTTCCGGACTTGCAATTTTGACTTTGTGTAACAATTCGCAAGTTATCAAGCGAGTTATCAAGTTTATTACCACTGATGTGATCTATTACAAGTCCATCTTTAATGACCCCATAATTTTTATTTCTATTGGTATTAAATCTAAGATAACCAAATTTATCAACATTACCGACTGGTTTCTTTAATCTACAGTGCCTAATTACACCATCACGAGATGCTTCATAATTGGTGATGATTGGATGCTTTACAAACTCATTTTGCTCCATTTATATACTAATATTATTTGTTTAAATCATTATTTTGAAAATCTAGCGAGATAACCTTCCTCGGTTTTTATAGGAGATTCAGAAGATGTATTTTTTTTAATCGTAATATCGTTTCAGCTCTCTGTATTTTTTACCACCACATTGCACACACAGTTGAGTTTTTCCTCTGACTCCAACACCACACCGCACACACGGTTTTGGTCCTAAACTGCCTTGTCTAACGCATTGCATATGAAAGCCGCAGAATTCGTTTACGCATGCTTTGTTACAAGGAGAAGTATATCCGATCATACGCCAATGGCATCGATTCTTTGTTTGAATCATATACAAAAGATTAAAATTCAATTTAAATATATATTTGTCCTAATTATAATAATGCAGGAATTATCCGCGATTGAACATTCTGGAGCTAGATTTGATCTTGACAGACTGCCGAAACACAAATTTAGTTTTTCGATGCAAGATCTAGCTTTAACGAATAAAGATATAACAAAAACGTATCCGTGAAGCCAAAAAGGAATTTCGCGACGATGGTGCGGCTCATGTGTGGTCGACATTCAGAATTGAAAATACTGTTAATGTGATGAATGACAAACGAGGAAGAGAGATTATTGACTACCTTGTTCAGAAATATTTTATTTTAATAAAATTTATTGTAAAGACAGACGATGACACTTGGATTATTCGTGACAAACGTGATTCTGTCCACAAGTCAGGAAATAATATTGTTCTTAGTAAAAATTCCAGACCAGGAATACTTACTGGTATTGACAAACCATATTACGAACGTGCATACCCTGTGACTGCGGTTGTATACGCGGTATATCCGTTAAATAATAAACCTGACGTTAGGGATCTCAAACCCATGAAATTGTCAAGAATAAATTGCGTAGCTGAACGGGTTACAGAACACTTCACAAACGCGATACGCGGAAACGGTTTAACGGATTTACGACGTAAAAAATAAACACCTGGGCAGAAACAGTTAAAGATACCGGAGCGTCTATCAGCGACGTTGCTGAGCTGGGAAAGAAATTAAAATTCCCAATAACAGTGAAGACGTTAACCGGAGAGATTTTGTACAAACCAAAATATAAATCAAGAGGAGCTTCTATAGATATAATTGATCATAACGCACATGCATGGAGTGTGGCAGTAATGGTATTTCCACGAGATAGAACGGTTAAATTTTATAATGGTCATGTATTCGATGCTATCAGAAATATCAGTAAAATTGACCCTGTATCTGTGTGGCTGTTTCAGAGTTCGGAATATGATTATCATGATCAGTTTGTACGGTCTAATGGTGATATTTATCGTACAGAATGTCTCCACGAAGAAATGAAAAATCTTGCATTAAAACATACCTCTGATGATATTAAGGTTGAACAATTACTTAATAACTGTTTTACAGTTCCATCAATTGCTGCTCACTACGCTCAGGAAAAAAATTCATGGAAACCGACACGATTGGAATTTCTTGAAGATATCCAACACAGTTGTGTGGAATACGGACACGGTGGATTGTGGAATACTAAATACGATTATAATGACGTTATCTCAGTTGATATGGTAACGTGTTATCCTGGAAGTTTTCTCGGATACGGAGAATGTTCTGAATACTTTAAGAGATTTGGTCATCCGACACACGAGATGACCAGAGTAGCGATACACGGACCTTTACCTTTTGACTTAACCGGATTTGCTTGTATAGAGTCGTTCGAGTTTTACAGGGATCTCCATCCGATTGTTTATGCGTGGTTTGGAAGACATTTTCCAGAGCGACGTTGGGTTCCAATAGTACTAATAAAGTATATGATTGATGCTGGAATTTTAATGTCGTTGAGAGTGAGTGAAGCAATTATATCATACCGCGTGCAGAAACAAGTCTGGTTGCCAGAACCGGATGTATTTAATGATGCTAAAAGATATTTTCCTAACCCTGAAGATGATATTGTTAAAATTACTAATAGTATACGTGAATGGAGAAGAGAATGTGATGAGAAATTTGCAAAAGATCTCGGCAGAAAAATAATCGGTAAATTTACACAAGGAGGATCATATGATCATAAACGAGCGTGTACAAGATTAATCAAGGATGATGCTGAACTCGATTTTATAATTGCTGATACAACGGAGAAAAAGACATTTATAAGTCGAAGTAATGCTTATTTATCAGACCTAACTAAATTAGGTACAATTGTGAGCTATACTGATGGCGAGTCACCGCAGTTTACTCATTTAAGATCTTCGATGCTAGCGTATGTTTCGATAAATTTATTATCGATGATAAACAGATTTCCTCGTTATGCAGTCAGAGTCGCGACAGATTCATTTTATATAAACAAAAATATGCTGATTCGTTAAAACAATTGCGTATTAACGATCATGCATCATGGGGCGAATGGAGAATAAAACGTGAGGATATAATTAGTTATTCTGACTCTGCCGACGTTGAAATTGCGAAAACATATTACAAGAATAATCCAATACCAAGGATGTCATCGGCAGCATATGTATGTGATCCTGTAGCTAGACATAAAACCGTTTATCTTAATAGGTGTGGTGGTTCAGGTAAAACAACACGCGCGATTGAATTATTTAATAATTGTTCTGAAATCATTCTTTTGACACCGACACATAAATTCGCCAGGGAAATAAAAGAGCGAAGAGTAAAATCATGTACATATAGTTTCTTTAGATGGTGTGGAGACGTATGCACTCCATCGCGGAGGGGTGAGAAATACATTCCTAAAATTATTATCTGGGACGAGATATGCACGGTGTCGCTAGAGGTATTAAAAATATTTCTTGATTGGCTGTTATTGAAGAATACTGCTGTGGTGATGTGTGGAGATCATGGTCAACCACCACCTTTCATTGGATCGTCTCCACATGAGTGGCTGAAAACATTTGTGGATTATTACGAAGAAATAACTGATGACCATAGAGCTATTGATAAATCACTAAAAGAGTTTAAAAAGTTAATAAGACTACAGCCAGATAAAATACAGTGTGAAATAATGCGTAAAGTAATTCCAGAAACATCTGTGAATGATTTTTGGACTTTATGGAGACCCGCTGATTTGATAGTTGCAAGTAGAAAAATAATTCGCGATACTTCAACAATTATTTACGTTACACAAAGAAAAATTTTCAAATCTACCTGTACTTTTGTGTTATCGCCCAGCAGATACTCGGCGACAGAATGTTGATGTTGAGATTCCTGGTGGTGGAATACAAAATCTTGTGTTAAATGATATCGTTTTAGTTGTTGATGATGTTGAGAGCGCGTTAAGCATGGATAAATCGCTGTGGACATTAGGATACGCTATAACGATTCACACGTCACAGGGATTAACTATTACCAATACCAGTATTTGGATTGTTGATGATCGTATTGAGTGGTCAAATTTAGTTTATCTAGCAGTGTCTCGAGTCAGAAGAATATCTCACCTGGGCCGGGTTATCATGGATTGCGTAATAACCGAAGAAATTCCTGACAACTTTGTCGATATCAATAAAAAAATTAGCGAGTTATAAACAATGTGACAAAAAAAATAATCGCGATTTTAATAATGATGCTGAATTTATTATAACACTAAAAGCACAACAGAATAATCATTGTGCAAGTTGTAACTGTAATATGCTATGGCAGTACTCGAGTAATAATCCAAGACAATTTACCGTTGATAGAATTAATAGTAATCATGGTGACACACGCAAAAATGTGATGCTGACCTGTCTTGAATGTAATTGACGTCGAGGTGCAAGTTTATAAAAGTGAACGCGGTGGTAATTGTGTATCTATAGGAATTATTTGTAATTGTTCGCGTACAAATCCACGCTGAGGAGCAGTTGAATCTAATCTGTAGATTGCGGGTCTACCTGTGGACCTTTCCACGCTGGAAATTTTGTGTGTGGTCACACTCCATATCAGTTGCACTTTTTCTACCTCCTTCAAGTTGACCAGCAGGTTCATATAAATATCTTACGGTAACATTACCTAGTACTTTTTGAGAGGAAGATTTACGTTGTATTGGTATATATTTTTTTTTTTTTGATCGCATTAGAAGGTTTCATAGAAGTTACAGGAGTCACTTCGTTTTTCAACGCAGCTATCACACTCGGTAACCTTGCAACACATTCACGAGATCTCTCCATGGATTTAAAGTCAGCAGATATTTCCCTCGCGTATTGATATCCAAATAACCGCTCAGCAAGCGTTCGATTAAATCGTTCAACGATTGCCTGATCACGATGGATTTCTCTGTGTCCTCGTTTGATTTTAACGTTATATCGCTTCATCAACGATGATACCGCACCAAGAAATTCTTTGCCAGGATCAACCTGTAGCAGTTGTGGCCATCGATGACCAACACGTTGATAAATGCGTTCAAACGCAGATGCAACTTCAGTCACTGTTTTAGTTGATAATGGTTCTGCTTCTTTATATCTACTCGCAACGTCACCGAGGGTTAACGCGTATCTGTATGTGTATTGACGTCTACCAATTTTAATCGTATCGTGTGGTAAAAACAAAATATCTGCTTGATGAACTTCATTAGGGGTACTAACATCAAAATGTGCGTACTGAATTTTTTTAGGTGGTGGTAGATAGATTTGCCACATTGCCTGTCGTGCTAACCACGCTGCAGCGACATCACGTGAAACTATTGCTGCTTCAGCAAGTTTACTAATCGCTGCTTTACCTCTCCAGTATCCTCTTGGGCTATAATAAACAGATTCCATTATTATGATAATAATCAGTTGATTAATTACCAGCCCCTAACATTATTTTACCTTTCATACCAGCTTTTACCAGAAAAGCAGCTAATCTTTCTCGAAGTGATTTATCTTTTACATTATTTATGGCATGAATTAATTTTATATCGGCGAGATGTCGTTGTTGTAGGTCTTTACTTTTATACGCGACATCGTGAATGTGACACGCTTGATCAATTGCGTTTATTGGATATTCTCCAGGTTTTGGTTGGACTTGGTTATCGAGTCGAATATCGAGAAGAGTTCCAGGACCACAATAATTATATCCATGTAAATGTTTTTCACCAGGATACTTTGCCCATGGAGCTCCTTGTAATTTACCTAACGAAGCAGCGATATCTCCACCTGTCTTTAATGAAATAAATTTGTATTTTTTTGTACCACATTTCACACACCTGCCTGTAACTGCGCGCCTGTTATTTTTTTGTTATTATTGTCGTTAATCCACTGGTGGACGTATGCGCTCTACATCGAACACAATATAAATTCATATTATTATTATATGGATGTAATTGACTTTTCAGCGACACGAAAACAAGAGCCAGTCAAGCATCATCCAGCGCTATCAAATTCCATCAGAGCAATTATACTTGGCCCATCTGGGTCTGGTAAAACGCAATTATTATTTAATCTGATAATGCGATGGCTCAAGTGGGATAAATTATATTTAGTAGCACCATCTGTAGATGATCAACGATGTTATGAAGTACTTAAAGATTTTAATGAAAATGCAAAGTCGCTGACGTGTCCTGCTAATGCTGCTATTGATTTTATTACCGATATCGATGAAGCTCCATCTATAGATGATCTTGATGGATGTATCAATAATCTCGTAGTGTACGATGATGTAATGCTGGACAAACAATCCAATCCAGCTCGGATATTTTCGCGAGGCCGTCATAAAAATACAGACGTTATTCATTTAACTCAGAAATACACGCAAATTCCTAAAGTAATCAGAGATAATTGCAATATCTTAATTGTGTTCAATGGAGTAGATAATTATACTTTAGAAAATATTTATTATACTTGGTGTTCAGGGGACATGGATATGATTAAATTTAGAAACTTCTTTTCAAAAGCACAAGCTGTTCCGTTCGGATTTATAACAATAAATTTACATGACCCAAGATCTAGATATCGTATAGGTCTGGATAAAATCTTTGGTTAATTACAGCAGCAGAGAGGGTGAACGACCAACGTTGAGTGACCAACAAGTAAAATAAACACACCATAAAAAAAAACCCAGCGAGTCAGAGATAAAGTAACGAGATAATCTAACCCTAAGAAATCTCACGGCCTGACAGAGTCAAGGTTTGAGGTTGTGGTTTAACGTTACTGACCTTAAGATTTCCTTTTCGTAGAAAGGTTTATTTTTTCATAAATAATGTCTCAAGCAAAATGGTCTGTTCACCCTCTTTTCTGCTAATGATCTTGGTAAATAGTACAGACCTTGGTATGTTATCATTATGGGAAGATTGTAAAGGCACTAGTAGTAACTGGACATAAATTTGAGATCCTTGATAATAAAGCACTTGATAAAAGTAACCTCTCCGGACACGGATACCAACTGGCGTCGTTCCATATTACGCTTTTTAAAACTTTGTAACATAAAGATATCAAGAATTAACTCTAATTTTCGAAACTTCTCAGTAAAGTCTAGAATGAAAAGGGAAATGAAAAGATTGCAAGACATGACGGTATACGTTTCTGACATATGTAATATTGTTTGATAAACATGTCAATAGAATAACATACAGAGAGAAATTCGTACGAGAATAAAATATGTCAGGAAAACAACAGAATTACACATATTGTAGAATGATAGAAATCAACACTGTCTTGTAAATGACTATTTATTTAACAACCATGTTTGATGGTACTTTTGGAAAAAAAGATTTGATTTAAAGATGACATGGATAAAGTAATTGTGGAACCTCTGCTGTCCTGAATTCGTGTGCATGAATACTATATAATTTGTTTATGCTATTAATTATCTTAATAGCTTCAAACACTTCTGTACATGACTACGTTGCTGACAAGTTAATGTAATATTTATGAAGTCTTTATATGTATATACTTGACTTCGTCATTACCGTAAGGGAGGCAGAGACTAAATCTTGGATTTATCAGCTGATCAATATTTACAAATCTCGTCGTGTAGGTTGAAGAAATTTTATTTAAAACCAGAGACTAATTATCACATTGTACTAAACAATATATTACTGTCATAATCAATCAATGAACACTTCATTTCTCCGAGATGTTTCTCTTAAATAATAATGTTTAAAACATAATCGAAGATGGAGATATCCAGATATTAACATATATTATTATTATTAGTAGTAGTAGTAGTAGTAGCAGCAGCAGTAGTAGTAGTAGTAGTAGTAGTAGTAGTAGTAGTAGTAGTAGTATTACTATTACGCTTCCATGGTCTTAAACTTTGTACCAGTTAAAGCTTAAAACAAGAAGTGTTACTAAAATTCAACAAATACATTACCTTGTCCAAATAAAGATATGTACATAATAAACGGGATAAAATAAAATTATAAAATGTTAACTTAATCGAAACGTAGAATATCTAGAGAAAAATTCCCAAATATTCCTAAACGTTGGTTCGCGTGTCCAAAGTACAGAGTTCCGAATAATATCCAGTGGTGTTCAGAATGAATTGCAGGCTTTGGATATGCCATTAGTCTGGAATGTGCCGACGTGCTTACCATCGTAATGATTTGCAATAATATAATCCATACTATTCTTGAATACATTCACTACTTTAGTCAATAATCAGTGAGCACTTTGTAATTTTAATAAATAAATAAATAAATAAATAGATAAATAAATCCTCTCAAAATGTCACTGAACACACCTATGAGACAGAGGTTAAGACATACACATGAATAGGAGAGAGAATAACTGCGTAATTCTACCTCCTTATGTACTAACCCACGACTACGTGTCACAATACATCCCTACCTGACCTTCGTCACATTAGATCCCCACCTGACATATTTCGCAATGCTTCAACCGTCCAATCTAAAAATTAATGCAAGCCTAACACAGGTTCATTTTCAAGAACCTTCTAAGTCGTAATCAAGGCTGGACAGAGCTCAAAACCAAATAACAATTTATGTTTAGGTGATTATCTTAAAATAAACTCTTCTATCATGGATAAACAATTGGCTTTCCAATAATATGTTTATTAAAGATCATTACAATTTATAATCGTGGATAAAAGTAAAAGACATTATAGAAATACATAGCACATCCCCTCTTAAGGCAAACATATTTACACAATAATGCTGTTTTTACGTATGTGTCATATCATGCTATAATAATTCAAATTATCATTGGAAGATGTCTCATAAATGATTTAGAATACAAACAAGAATAAAGTATTACAGTACTTATACACGTGAAAGTACATCTGAAATCTGATTATCGTTTTCCTTGATTAATGCCAATGCTGCGTTCCAGCAAGATCAATCTCCACCTCAACAATTTTTCAGGTTTTATTTTTCGTTTTGTTAATGATATGTAAGGGGATTGTGATCAATGAATACAATAACCGGCGATGGAGCTGAATTAATATACACAAGTGTTGCGAGGCCAATATTAAAGCTAAATCTTCATTTTCATGGAAAAAATAATATGGTGCATGCTTAGTGTTTTTGTAGAGAAATTGCACACTGTGTGATCCACACCATATTGGTCTTCTTGAGTCGTTACTAAACGAAACCCTTGTCTTGCATGCATCAATATACAATTTAAATGATTAAGTGAACTAAAAGAACTAATTCACTCTTAAGTATGGCCTTTAATTCTTGAAAAGTCTCTAAAATTTGTCACTTGAATGAAACTTCTATGTATTACGCAACACATTGGCAATATGTTATTATGTACATTAAACGATGGAACGTCGTGCCAACTCGCATCACATTAACTTGATAAAGTCTGTCTAGAGTTGTAAATGCTGAAAATTATTTTGTTCTTTCCATGCGTGTAATTTGCCAGAACGTTTCAAAAGGTCATTTTTGGTGACAGATTTTGCATTTCCAATTTTGTCAATGCTGTTATCGATTCTTGGCATTCGAAATCAATCCGCTTTTGTTGACACTCTTCATTTTCATATAGTCAGTACACATACGGAATATTATCAGGTTTTGGCACAAACATACATGGTAAACTATGTTAATTTTACCTGGTTCAATACAATAATTTTCCAGAAAATATTCAGCTTCATCTTTTCAAACACTTCCGCTTGAGACGATTCATCGTGCATGGATACTATTTCACAGCCTTAAGACCAACAATCGCAACGTCATGGTATAATTTATTTGTTCGTGTTGTACCATCTGGATACAAGTGCTCATATTAACATAATAAATGTATTTATTCACTCTTTCCTGTTGTTGTAGATGTGAATATTTCTGGTCTTGATTGTTTAATATTTCAGACTTCCGAAGATTTGATAAATCAAGTCATTACATTCCAATTTCATACCATAGTTTCAAATATAACTGTGCTGGCATGTGTAACTAAATTAATGATTAACAGGGTTATCTCCATTAGCGTACTCATTTAACAAATTTACGTGACAAGGTTGTTACCCTCTCCGTCTTCCAGGAGTGCAATTGGCACATTTTGAGTCGCTTACTTTGTTTTCAATTGCAGAAGAAACATAATAGTCAGCCGGAAGAGACACTTGAGTGAAAAAGACCAAGCACTCTATCACAAGGCTAAAAACTCATTTCAGTTTAGATTCTGCCATAATTTAATTTAATTTTTCACTTAGTAGAATGTAGATGATATTTGGAATCAGATAGTTAATCAAGAAGAGTATGTTCTGAATCTTCGGTTGACTGAAGTTTATCTTTAAATAGGTTCAATGTTCCACGGATAGTATGTCAAACACCTAGTGCAAACGGACTAAATTTTGACCCTTGCCTAGGCTGGAAAGATTTGGGAGGGACTACTAGTGTCGACAACGTTATCAAATCTTGTATGGTGGTTATATTTTTACAATTCTATCTAGTGATGAAAGATTAAATTTAAATGTTGTTTGGAGGAGATGAAATGAGAGATATAATTCAACATTAAGGTACAAATTGTTAAGTCAACAAGTACAACATGTTATATGCGTTTTCTAGCTGATTGGAGCATTTCAAAGTAAGAGTTAAGAAATGTATGAGCGTCTGAGATTTTTGCAGCCTTCTAAGTTGTGACATCCATTCTGAATAGGTAATCAGAATTAGATAGCACTTGGTTGTAATGGAAAGTCCAGTACTAAACTATACCATCGTAGGATTTCACAACACAAAAATGAAAAATAAACGTACGCAACTTCTTTATTAAACGTTTGCATTGTTTCTTTCGTTCGTTTTAAGGCAAGAGCAACAAACCTACATTAGCAAAACAACACCAACAATGCAGATAACTGTAAAAAAGTAATTGATGAATTAATTCAATTCGTGTTAAGAGTGAGCTTATTTTAACAAATTTTGTACACGTATTCTTTTTAACTGCAGCTAAATGCCCCTTGTTTAAAACAACAATGCAAAAAAATAACAATTTCGTTTTGGAGAGTAAAGTCATGCAAACTTTTGATTATAACGCCCTTCCCCTTGCAATCCTCCACCACCACCACCCTCACCTATGGACCTTAAACCGATGCCAAGGTGGCTCAATGGATAATGCATTGGATTCCTGACTAGAATGGTGCGATACTAACTCATCACTATCGCAACATTAAAAAAAGCACTTTTGATGAATATTGTATTTTCAGATAGATGTCATATAGCGTTATGACCATAACAAGTTAAAATGGATTAGACTTTGGGGGATATAATCAAACTGTGCTGAAAGCAAGACAAAACGAAAATTAAATTTCAGTGTATTTGGTCACTAAAAAGGCAATTCAGAACCTCATACAAAACCTAATTAGCTGTTGTGTTGTGATTTTGTACTGCTTCCCAGTTGTGTTTACCAATGGTACATGGTGCACTTAGCTTTGCAACTACTCTCCGCTAGCGATTATGGGGCTGCGGTTTCAGGCGCTGTGTGAAGGTAATAATAAAACCTACGAGCTACATAAGGTCTAATGATTTTTTGATTGAATTTCTAAATTGACAGACAATTGGAATTCGAAGGAATAAATGATCATGGTTGGGTCTTTAAAGGTAAAGTGAATGTAAAGTAGTAGTATGACCCTAGCAATTTTACATTTTATTTTACTGATCCTGGTTAAAGCTTTGCAACCCCTGCCCTCATAGCCTTGCCCTCACATCACGCAAACCTACAGCACAATCATAGAAAATATCTTCTGAGGGTATATATATATATATATATATATATA
>JAECUM010044413.1:0-50541 GCA_016617855.1 Megalonaias nervosa | reverse complement strand
GATCACTGCCATCTCACCTCTGTCTGCGTTGGTTCGAGTCTCAGGCTCGGCTAATGTGGGTATGTGAGAAAGCCTGCCAGTAGCTTCTCGCGGGTCGGTGGTTCTTCCCGGGGTTTTCCAGGGTTCTTCCTCCACCATTAATACTGGCCGCCATGTATAGCCTATCTTGTGCTGAAAAATGGCGTTAAACCCTATAACAACAACAACAACAAAACAAAGATCTGTCTGAAATTATGTGTTTCTTGACATGTCACAACTTAAAGCTTTTACCCTGTGCCTATAACAGAATTAGCCATAGGTTCTGACATAGCTGAATAAGGCACCATTTGCACCACTATCAAGAGCATTGTTGGTTCAACCCTCATATAAAATCAACTTCTTAGTCGCTCTAGCTAAAGAAAGCAAGTATCTGTTGATGCTTTTCTTGATCAGTTTAAACTTTCTCAAGTTCTGTTGTGATGGTTTGATTTCACTGATGATGGCCACTATTTTTATGGCTAAGATCAGGCTCCCACTCACAGTCAATCAGTCTTTAGTTACGAAACCTCATTTTCATTCAATCCTTCACCTCAGGGGCATTTATAGGGCACAGTGAGGGGTATGAAGCAGTACCTGAATCCAGTTCAACAGTCTTTTCTATCCATATCTTTGAAATTGGAAAAGGTCAATATCTCAGATAATTCCATATTGTCCTGCGTAAGATGGGTTATTTGTTTAACACACAGTCACCATGAGCTTAACATTCCAGTGCCACTGTTCCCAAAAGGATGTAATACAAGCCACAGGATGGAGGGCAGAGATGACTTTTCCAACTTACCATCATGATTTTGTACTCCAAGGGTTCAGTTTGGCCTGGTGGAAACTATAGCAGCAGTACAACAGGATACCTTGTCAGTGATGCAACTCTGGACTTCCACAGGATTTACCTGAGTATTGGGGGAGGGGGGATTTTCTGCAGAATTGCTGCATCTAGTGTATGAAATTAATACTCCAGCCTATTTATACTTCAAGAGTTCACAATGCTGCCTGTACCTTTTGGGACCCAAGAGGGGTCTTATCCAGGGTAATGGAATGTATCTATCTCCACCTCCTACCTATTCTCCTAAGGTATTGTGATTGAATAACATATTTATTTAAGACACCAATTTTTGGAGTAAAATATGTTTCTTTGATAATATTTTCCTGTTCGTATTACATGTACACCCTCACAACCTCCCCTGCCAAGCATTAAACTCCAGTTTGGTGCCAATCCCTTGTCCATTACCAGCGATAGCTGGACCATCTATACTGCCAGCATACATGCCAACCATTATGCTTTGGGCATAAACATTACACTTTTTTTCAGCAAATTATGTTTTCTGTGAGACTGCATATGGATTATGCCTTTTTCCTACATTAAAAAATAAAATAACGCAATAAAAAGTTGTTTTTGTTGTTGTATTATTATCTCTTTAATTCCACTCATATAAATTTGGGAATATTCTTAAGAAGGTGACTGCTGCGTAAGAATAGCTTAAGAGCACTTTCCTTATTTGCTGTTTATAGCAACTGTATAAGACCCCATTTCCAAGAAAACAGATGGGTGTCTTCAAAAGTGAACTTTACCTAACTGATTCATTTTGTTGATAAGCTGATTATTGAACCAGTTTATTGTTTTTATAGAAGTTGGCACCATGTGTTAAGTGAAATGCTTTACGGTGTGAATTGTGGATGTTATGTGACGGAAAATGTTAGAGCAGATGGATCTTTTCAAACTTCAAAACATGTCAGATCAGAAACAGTGACAAATACCACTTTAGAAACTTTAAAAAAAAGAACATGAGAGTAATGTAATACAGCATTCTGGGCACCTGATGATCATTGCAGAATTCCAGTTCACAATCAGTCAGCGAAAGTTACACATGTAGACTAGTTGAAGTGAGTGTTGATTTGGTGTTTGTATTCTGGTTCTAATCAATATGGATTTTACATTTGTGATAAGAATTTTGACCAGCTGCAGAACCAGGTTAGTCATAAAAATTTATCTTTTTCATACATACTGTAATTCTGGCGTATAATATATAGATTACACTTTTATGCCCAAATTAAGCTTTTTTGCCACTTGTAATTATGCTGGCTTTACATTTGGTCCTGTTTGGGACACTGTTATTGTTTAGACGAAAAGTTGAAGTTCGGAGGCAGAAAGCTCAGGAACTGCCCATCCAATTTGCCACTCAACCCACACAGGCATTTCACTGCGGATGGACAATAAGTGGGCTACTGGCAAGGGATCTTTTCAGTCAAATGTGCAATATAGATCCCAGCCCAGTGCGAGGAGATAAGTCTAACCAAGCTAGGAGGTAACCATAATTGGCAGCAAGAAACCAAGTTTCTCCACCTTCAAACCTCCTAACTCTAGACATTGACCTACCATCCCTACTGCCTGCAGACAGCATACCTGTGGGCAGCCACCTCCTGCAATCTCAGGCTCAGTGGATCTGCCTTTTCCCTAAGAATGAGTGGGTGATCCAGGCTGTTGTAAGAGGCTTCAGATTTCATTTATCCAGCCAGTCCCTTTCCTCTGCTCCCCTCTTCACAGACATACAATGAGATCAGGAGAAGGATGCCTTTCCTCAACAGGAGATATGGTCACTCATTGAAAAACAGGTGGTGGAGATTGTGCAAAACCACAGTTGCTGGGGTTTTATACCAGACTGTTTTTATTTGAAAGCGAATAGAAAGTTCAGGCCAGAGTCGCCTAAACCAATACATTTCACCACCAAAATTCAAGATGGAGATGGCAAGATCAATCCATCTCTCCATCCAGTGGGATGAGTATGCCATCAGTCTCAATTTGACTGATGCATATTTCGCGTCCCTATCTACTCCACATAATGTAAATTTCTCCATTTTGCTTACCACAACATGGTTTATCAGTTCAAAGTCCTACCTTTTATTTTCAACAACAATCAAAACAGCCTATCAAATTCATTAGATTTGCCAGTGAATTTTTGTAGGTAAGATCACAGATCAAATAATCCTAGGCAATGTTGCTTGTGTAATTAGGAGAATGGGTTATCATTAGCATTTGGAATCCAGTCATCATTCCCTTGAAGGATTCCCAAGGTAGAGGTCGGATGCTCAGCATTCCCTCCTATTACCTATTCTCCTAATGTTCGTGTGATTGAGTAACCTATTTGGAGAGAAAGCAAATTGTTAAGTAGATTGTGTTTCTATGAGAACACTTACCCAATCATATTACTTAAAAACCCTCCTAACCACCCTGCCATGTGAGCAGCCTCATTAGTATATTACTCAGCTTAAAAACCAGTGACACCTGGTGGTGGCAGGGGAAGGTAAAGGGCAAGAGTTATTGTCCTTTGTCTATATGAGATAGGTTTAAACAAAATTCATCTTTAAGTAGGGCTGGATTTGCAAGGTAACAGGCTTATATTCCCTATGTTAATGTGAATTGGTAAGTGTTCTCAGAGAAACACAATTTACTTAAAACTTTGCTTTCTATCATGACTATGTATAATTGCAGAATTTACTGTTGCAAAATCTACCACAAGTATCAGAATTTTAATTTGAAGAAAAGAAAAAAAACACTAGCTGTTACATATTCTATTTGCAGGTGTCTCCAAGACTTCAAGGTTTTCTGGACCGAATGTTGGTGAGGGATCCAGCACAACGAGCCACAGCATTTGAGTTGCTACAGCATCCATTTTTACGAGGAGCTGATAAACCCAGCTGTCTGGTACCATTGATGAGAAGTTTCAGACACAGCCCATGCTGATATATATCAATCAAAGCTTGCCCCTCTTTCCTGAAATGTATATAGTCATCATTCCCCAGCATTTACAAGTCTTGTGCAGGAGTAGTTCTCTTGACTTCAAGCATACTCGACAGTGTTATAATGTCTGTGATTGTGATCCAGTTTTTTGAACAAAGGTATATATAGCTTCATTATGAACATTATTTCTTATGAATTGGGCCCTGTGATTAACTGTGTCCATGTGCATTTATGGTCAGTAGTTTAATGAATATATTTGTAATTGATTAACATGTCTAATGTAGATCAGAGGAATAACCTTTTACATTCACAGTGATATCTATTCACATTCACAATGATGTCCATTCCATCCAGAAAGAAATATAGCATTGTCATTCAGATTTTATTTTGATAAAACAATTATATTACAAAGTCGTCTGTATTGTTTGACATTTAAGATAATCAAACTACATATTCATTCCAAATAAATATTGGTGAAATGTAATTTAGACAAGATCATAAGGTTTATCAAGAAATACTAGGACTTGGTGATATCCATTGTGAGCAGAGTGTATTTATAGGAAAGATCCAAACCCAACAAATATTTTAGAAAATGTCCACATAGATAAACTTTGATAGATTTGTATGCTCTGCCATGAATGTGAAAGGGGCCTATTATGTTGCCATCCATCTGTCCATCACACCTTGGTTACATTTTGCATCTGAGTCAGTTTCTTGGGCATTGTTACCCAGAGACTTGTGTATCTTATTATGTTGATGCTTCTTGGTGAATATAATACCATGGTTTCAAAAGTAAATCACTGTCAATAAAATTTTGCAGTCAGTGATTTAGGTTAAGTTTTAAATTTATGCTAGTTAATCAGGCATGTTAGGTCACGGAGCTCAGTATGTGGACATGTCTTGGAGAATACAAAATCATCATTACAAACGCAAGTCACTGACCTAAATTTCATGATTCAGTGACCGTAAATTTTAATTTGCATCAGCTTCTCGGGCATTGTTTGTCCAAGAAACATGCAGCTTGATACTTAGTTGGGTCCATTCTACCAAATATAGGTCACTTTGACCTAAAGTTCTCACTTTTTTTAGGCTTAGGTTTTCTGTTCAGGTTAGTTTCTCAGGCATTATTGGCTACTGAGGCATGCATTTTGGTATTTAGATCCATCCTGGTGAGTACAACACCATCTTACCAAACACTGGTGATTGTGAAATTAATTTCATAAAACTTAGTTGAAGTTTTTAGTTTTGGATCAGTTTTTCCTACATATTTTTTACTGCATGGTCATAGAAAAATCGGATGGTGGGGCATTAATGTTCTGTGAACATATCTAATATCATTATTTTTATTCATCTGATCTGGAAATAATAATTATATCCACTCTAGCTTAAGGCTCATAACATTTGATAATCACTACTTTAGAAATTATTTGAAAGTTTAATAAACATGAATAATGCATAGAGTCGACTGATATTTTGAGATGCGTATGAATCGCATGCAGGCAAAAATATATTATTAAGGAAATGAACAACTTCTATGTGTAGTAATGAGGTGACCTTGCATCTAATTGACTGAGCTTATGTACGCTCTAAAGACATATTTCTTCTTCAGATATATTACCCAATCGTAATACTTTACTGCTTCACAAATCCATCCCTCCCAGATACTTTTTTTGTTAAAGAGAGCAAAAAGTTGTCTGCCGACCTTAGGTATAAGGATTGGTGCAAAAAACCAAGAACCTCTCAGTTTCTACTTCTGCTTGTAACAAGAAACATGCTCTTGTGTGGACTTAAAAGATGGATACCTTTATGTCCCTATTCACAAGGCTTCCAGGACGTTCCTGCAATTTGCCTACAGCATCATACTGGGTCTTCACTCATATGATGAATCAAGTAATAGCTTTTGTCCGGACCATTTGTACAGCAGATGACATCCTGCAGAAACATCAGGTGAGTTATATCTAACTCGACATGATAACCCTTGTTACTCAGCTTACCAATCTGGGCTTCTCATCATGGAAAATCTGACCTAGTACCAGCTCAACAATGTGTTCACCTGGGTATGGAGTTCAATACATAGGCAACAAAGTTTGTCTCCCTCAGGATCAGACATTGAAAATATTAACCATGTTGGCTTCTTTACTTTCCGAGTTTAATTCTGTCTGCACAGGGATTCCTTTGCCTACTAGGCTTGCTCAACGCGGCAGCAGACTTAGTTTTCCTAGGTCACCTTTTTATGTGCCCATTACAGATCATTCTTCTGAACCAATGGAGACCAAAAGTCTGCCCACTGGACCAACCTCCCCCCATCTGCACACAACTGAGGTACCATCTGCAGAATTGGGGCATCCAAACTTGACTCACAGCAGGTATTCCTCTGCAAGTACAACCGCCCATGATTACAGTCTGTACCAAGGCAAGTACAGAAGGCTGGGGAACCCACCTACTACCATCCTTTCGAGAAGCCAGTGTTGCATGGTCTGCCCAGGAGATGATGGCTATTGTGGAAGCCTTTTACTGGTGGCAGGAATGTTTAAATGGCAAGGGAGTTCTCATTCTGTCTGACAACTCCTCAGTGGTGACTTATCTCAATCAGTAAGGATGAACCAATTCCCCAGACCCTTGCGTCCTGGTGTGGGACTTCTATGATGGTGTTGTTAACAACAAATCCACGTACAAGTTCGCCATAACCTGGGACACCTAACATGCTAGACGAGTCTTTGTCCCAGAACAACCAACAGAATGATTGCTTCATCCCTCAGTTTTCACTTGGATATGTACCTGATTGGACAGACCATTGGTGGACCTATTTGCAACAAGGTGGAATATCAAGCTCCCAACCTTTATATCTCCAGTCCGGGACTCGGTCTCCTGGGCAGTCAATGCTCTATCCATAGATTGGAACTGCCTGGATGCATATGCCTACCCTCAACACCTCTGATTCCAAAGTGATACAGAAAGCAAGAGAATCAGAGTGTGGCCTTATCTTCATTAGACCACTCAGATTGGAGAAGTTGTGGATCAATGACCTCGTCAATCTCGCATTGGTAACTCCTTGGAAAATTCAGATTTTCCCTCAACTACTCAGACAACCATGATGACAGTTATTTAATTCCTTCCCAAACCTACACATCTGGATTATATTCAACAGGCCCTCAGAAATAAACAATTCTCACAACCAGTTATGGAAAGAATCATTCTAGCAAAAAGGCCCACAACTCTGAAAACATACAAAGGCAAATGGCATATTTTCACCCAGTGGTGTACAACTGAACACATCATACCTCTCCAGGCATCTATACCAGAAATAGCTAACTTCTCTGGTTCTTTGTAGAGAGAAAGTTAACACCAAGTACAATAAAAGGTTACTGCTCCATGAACTCAAACACCTTTCATCACCAAGAGAGGACATCGGACAGAACAAGGACTTATCCGACCTTCTCTCTATCTTTGAATATATGTGGCCAAAAGGTTAGCCCTGTGCCCAAAGCAGAACCTATCATGGGTATTAACCTGGTTGAACAAGACACCTTTTGAAGCATTCTTAAGGGCATCTCTGGCACACCTATCATTGAAGACCTGCTTCCTCATGGCATTAGTAATGGCAGGCAGAATTAGTAAATACATGCCCTACCAGCAGACCTGAATTACATGCAGTTCCAACAAGACAGGTCAGTCTTACTCATGACGGCATCCTTTTTTATCACCAAAAACAGGCTGCCTTCCATGGGTAACCAGACTTTCATCATGAAACCTCTGTCTAGTCTAGACACATCAGCTCAAGACCACCTACAAGACCAAGTTCAGGCTTTGAAGTGGTACTTTATTAGAACAGAGCTGCTGAATCCAGGGAGATTGGGCCTATTTTTACCTCAAGAAGAACAGAAAGATATTATCAACACAGACTATCTCATCCTGGATTAAGTGGGTTATTTGCTCTGCATATCAAGAAATAACCCAGCTCAAATGAACTTCTTACGCATTTGGGCTCACGAGGTTAAAGCAGTTCCCAACAGCATAACATTCGGTCAGAACTGTTCTCTAGCCGACATCTTTCAAGCATTGGGATCGAGATTGGAGTCCACATTCTCTAGCTTTTATCTTTGAGATCTGTCATCTGAAAGGGCCCAGTTAGGTGTGGTGGGACCTATGTTTGCAGCTGAACAGGTCACCCTTCCATGTTGATCAATAGCTTCTGAAGATGCTGCTTCACTACTTCCACTAAATTTGCAGGGGGGGGGGGCGATTTTTCATATTTGAAGCCGTGCCCCAATGGAGTCCCTTCCAGTTGGGTTACCTAGAAGCTGTCTCACATACCATAGGAGACCAGAGATGGTATCTCTGTGGTAAGGAGATGTACCTCCTTCCATCTCTTAACTATTTCTCCTAAGGTATTATGATTGGGTAAAGTATTTAAACAAGAAACCAACTTTTCCCAGTAAAATATGTTTCTTTGAGAATACTTACCCAATCATAATACACATACACCCTCTCAGCCTCCCTGCAGTTACATCCGTAGAGAGCATGAGTTCTGCTCCATTAATAACGGGGAGGTTCTTGGTGTTTGCTGCCATCCTTATACCTAAGGGAGATCACTCTGCCCAACCACCACATAGGTTGGCAGACAACTTTTAGCTCCCTTTAGCTAAAAAAGGTAGTATCTGGGAGGGCTGGATTTGGATTTGCGAGTTAGTTCACCTAAGGTATTTTGATTGGGTAAGTATTCTCAAAGAAACATATTTTGCTAGGAAAAATTGGTTTCTGATTAGATTGAATAGATTTAGGAATGTAAGCTTGTACTATCAAGATCTCAAGTAAGATTGATTATGAACAACATCCACACTTATTAATGTGGTTATCTTGCATTGGATTGGCTGATATTGTAAACACTCTAAAGGCACATATTTGAATCAATTTTGAACCAGATTTGGTATTTAAGCTTGTATGATCAAGATCTCCAGTGAGTTCCATTTTGAGTGAGATCCATGCATATTAATAAGTATTCAGGCTGATCACATAGTGGGAATTGAACCTGCAACCTTCTGGTCATGAGTCCCATGCCTTAACCATTGAGCCAACACATTTCCTGTGGGTGGAGATCCCAGTGATCTCCAAGTTTTGACCCCAGGATGGGGCCTTATGGGGGTAGGCACAAAACTAGGAATTTATGCTGACTGTGCAGATTAACTCCATTATAACACCAAGTGTATATACTTCGATGGGGAGGTTATGGAAAGGGCCTCTTTCCTATGGGCAGGAAGAGATCAAAGGGAGAATGCTTATTGTATAAGTTACTTTTCCTTTTCATGCTGTTAAATTTATCATGTATGTTTATGGTCATGGAAAGACATAAAATTACACCGTCATTTATAGCCAATTTATCAGCTATGTGCTCTAATCTTTTCTTTACCCTGTATAGATTCAGTATGTGTATGAATTTGCATTCACTGGCTGACATGTCAAATACTCAGGTGGGCAGCATTAGGCTCACTTCGACCTTATGTTCACATGGGTTTCATTTCCTTCTGACAAACATTTTCTTTGCCAGATGTATTATATTTGCTAGGCAGCAGTGACATTTTCAGTGAAATTTATTTTGACATTCACCAGACTTATTATAATGTATCCAGTTTACATTTCTACTCTGAAGGTGTCCAGAGTTGAACCTTAATGATTGAATCAATTCTAGATATACACACTACCTTTGATACTGTCAATGTGATGTAAAGACAAAGGCATCATATAAGATTTTACAGAATTTTGCGTATCCATACTTTTATATCCATCCACTTTTGAGAACAGATTTCTGTACATACAGTCTGTCTTTTGGGTGTAATAAAATGTCCATCATTGTTTCATTTACAGAAGTTGTAATCTGGCATCAGTGTGTTTATGTAGCATGTTTGTTGCTGGAAAATCAAAATATGCATTAAACCTTCAACCCTCAGGAAATAATGATGGTTTAAGTTCGAATAATATTTCCCATTTATTAAAGTAACTGTGGACAGTAATGGTATCCTGAATATAATCATGTTACTCATTATGGTCAGATGTGTGTATAGAAATATAAACATGCCTTACAATAAGGTATGCTTAATAGTATCATTCAAGTTTGTTTTCACGCTTATTTGTCCTTTGTATTGTCATTAACTGAGATACTTAAAACAATACTGGACTAGATGATTTACTGTTTATTATGGGTGAGAATATAGCTAAGATGTAGCTAAAAACAAATTTTATAACTGCAAGAACCAAGAAGTTGCTGTTGCATCTTATAATTTTGAACCTGTTTATTTTCAAGCTATTTTGTATCTTGCCTTTCTAGTGTAATAATCAATGGTATGTGAAGCCACTTGCTAGGTTGCCTAGCCGGTGTTGACCTTTTAGTCACATATATACTTGACTGTGATGAAGGAGAACTGGATTCTTATTCATGTAGCAGCTATGCAATACCCTTGCCTTTTACATTAGATTGTTAAGCAAGAAACAAAACTTTTATTGAATTATTCCATTAATGTTACATGTTCATTGTAGCACCATAAGCTTGTATTGTATGAAAGTTGCAATGGATGCTTAGTTATGTGTGAAGGTTGAGATGCACATAACTTAAACCATTTTTTTTACTGCTTTTCTTCTATTGTAAAACGGCTTGGAACATTTTCACATTTTTAACAATTGTCAATTTTGCTTGGAATTCTGCCTTAATTTATATGGTTTATATTGAATTTGACAGTGATGGTTTTATCTTTGAAAAGTCCTTACATGTGTTGAAAAACTCCAGTAATTCTTCTAAAATTTATCAAAGGGAATACAGAACATTAAAACCGAATAAAATATATCAGATTTTAAATTCAGAATTTATGTTGTATACTTAGTTTCCAAAAATAATAAATAAGTAAATAAATAAAATTGGATTACACTGGGTAGATCAAATGACCCATTGCATAGGTAGATGTCAGACTGAGTGCACCCCATTGCTGTAATGGTGTACTAATTAATTTTCATGTCTTTTTAATTTTCTTCACTTGTACACATTGATACAGTGGTAAACAAGGTAACCTCTGGAAACAATTCGATTTCCATAAGAGAAAATTATTCATTTGAAAACTTTTAGAGGTCCTTAAAATGTCATTGTAAAACAACTCTCAGGTGCTGTATGAACTGTGATTTATTTTTGTTCTGTTAATCAAAAGATTTCTTCCTGAAAATCTTATTCTGTTTTTAAAAAATTCAAATATGACATGGATTTAGGAGCTCCTGTACATGATACTTGACCGGAAATTTTCACACTGAGAATTATCTGCTGAATTTGAAACTTGAAGGCAGTACAAGCTTATATCTATTTCTACATCCTATAAATAAGTCAACTTCTTGGGCTTTTATCGTACCTATGTAAGATTGGTGAGATATAGCAGCCATGTTTCTGGTGATGGCTTTATCATCAATAGTGTTAAGTTTTGCATTAAAGTTTTTGACAGTAACAGATAATGACAAGCATAATGATATAGGTGAAACACTGGGATTCCACAGAACTTTATTTGCGGGGTGGGGTGGGGGTTTGCTTTTCTGATATTAGTTTGTAAATATTTAACTAAAGTTAGATACTTGTACATACATAGGGTTGTGTATGCCGGGGGGGAGGGGAGGCATTTTTTTAGCTTAGCAATAATGACTTGAAGATTTCAAAGGTAGATTTTGAACAAGCACCTGTGCAGTTGAATGATCTTGTAAAATGCAGGGAAACCTCATACATTATGTAGATATTATGCATCCATACAATGATAAGTAAAATTAAAAAATGTATTAATTCTTATAACAAAAAGCCTATTAATATAAACTAGTCATTATATGTACACCTAGAGTGTATCACATTTCCATACATAAGGCCAAATGAGCTTATGGTAATAGTCCTGTGTCCATTGTCCATGGTCTTTCAATCAACATTTGCTTGTTACCACTTGGGAGGCCATGTTTCTGAACTGATTTACTTAAACTATGAACATAGATTTATATTATTGTCATCTCAGACAAGTTTAAATTTGAGTGAGATCTATGCATAATAATGAGGTGAGCTTGCATCTGATTGGCTGAGCTTGTTACCCATCCGGAGACCATATTTCTGATACAATCTTTATAAAAATTGGAATATTGGGCTATATCATCATGATCTCAGAGATATTCAGTAATGAGTGAGATCCATGCATATGAATTAAGTGATCTTGCATTTGATAGGCTGAAGCCATATTTCTGATTTAATTTTGAAAATAAACATGTTGTCAAAGCTCACTGGAGTTTGGTAATGAACATGATCCAAACATACAAATGAAGTGATCTTGCATCTGATGGGCTGAGCTAGTAACCATTATGGAAGCTGTATTTTTTTATCTGAATTTGATAAAATTTGTAATATAGACTTTTTTGATCTGGATATTGCATGTGTTTGCTAATTAATGGGATGCTCATGTATTAAATAGGTGATCTTGCATGATTGGTTGAGTTTTTGAAATTTTGGAAGCCATATTTCTTTGGCAGATTTGATCATACTTGGAGTGTTGGCATATACTATAAATACTGTAAAACATTTTATTATCGTGGGTTTTAAATTTCATGATTTGGGTAAAAAATACATATGTTGGTACCTTCGTGGATTTAAAAAAAAAATGATGTACATGTCTCTATACAAGTTTACTAGTATACCAACATTCATTTCCAGCAAACAGGTTTAAGCCATACTGCAGTAATTAAGTTGAATCATTAAGTTATTCATTGCTAACATCTGACATAAATAAGTAGAGCTGAAATAAAATGCTAGCTTCTTTTTCCACGTTTGAGCTACAGTAACACATTTAATACCACTGCTGTAATCTTGAGTAATTTTATTCTCAAGTGTTTTTAAAATCAACTATCAAATCATAAAGTTCTCAGCAATTAGGAATTAGGCACTTGAACAAAGCCAATGACTGTAAACCTGACAAGCTTGCCAACATCGTCATGTGGGAACCCCTTTTGGCTGGGTGACCTTGACCCTGTACAAAATTAAATTTGTAAAGTTCAGGTGAAGGGCAGTGTTACTAATGCATATATTTTGATGACTGGTGCAGATCAATTGTCAAAATAATATGACTTCATTCAACACAGAACATTAATCAGTTAAATGAACTGGAGGATGGTAGAGTTGTATGTTCAAATCAGGTCTCTTTTGACCTGAAAATATCTACTCTTAAGCCAATTCATGCAAAGTAGCTTATCAGCAAACATGACAAAGCAGTACTTCGGTGAGATCTGATTGAAATGGTTTTTTTATAAAGTGGGACTAATCTTCTGTTTGTTTAGTTAGCAATTAGTTTTGCAGATATGTAGCCATAACTGGGACTGTTATGTGCTTTGGGAAATAAATTAGGACATTGTGTGTAAATCTGCTTTTATTACTATAATGTACATCAGGTAGAGTCAATACAATCTTACACAAGCTGTTCATGAAACTTTGCATTTGAATTGTAATCAGTCAGTTTCAATGTTCCTCTTCATGCATGTACTTACTTTTATTATATTTAACATTCTCAGCATTATAGATAGTCATGATGAAACAGGTGATGTTTTTCCACTGCATATGAAGGAGGGGTAAATGTTGGCTTGACTGATATTTTTAGTGACTTGAAATTTTTGTGGTTTGACTCGCCAACAAAAACCACAAAAATTGGAACCCCACTTATTTCAACTGTTTCACAGTATCTCCCAAAAATTATATAATGAGTGAGATCTTCTTAGATTGGTATGGTGATAGTGTATCTGATTGGTTGAGCTTGTTGTCACTATGAAGATCATAGTTTTGATCCAGTTTTATTAAACTTGAAATATAGGTTATATCATGAAGATTGTGCAGGAGTTTGCTAATGAGCAAGATCTGCATGTATTTATGAAGCAGTCTTGTATGTTATTGCCTGAACTGATCAGTACTTTGTTGATTGTAGCCATACAGATTTATAACTTTTTATGCCATGATAGTCTTCTACTCCAGGATCATACAGAATTTTAAATATGATTCCACAGACTGTCTATTCTACATTGTATTGAATAACTGGGTTTGCATGCCGTCCACCTTATCTGTTTATTACTTCTTGGAAGTTCAGTATCTCATTCCAGATCTTACCTTCGAGTCTAAGATTCGGCGAATGTGGATATGTGAGAAAGCTTGCCAGTAGCTTCTCGTGGGTCGGTGGTTCTATCTGTGGATTTCCTGGTTTCTTCCTCCACCATTAATACTGGCCGCCATGTATAGCCTATCGTGTGCTGAAAAATGGCGTTAAGCCCCACAACAACAACAACAACAACAACAACCAGATCTTACCAACTACTTGCATACTTTTGGATGTTATTACCCTTGTATTGTGGATCTTGCTTCTTTTTCTGATAGAGCAACACATTTTTGTCCTTTCTTAATATCCTACATTTGTCACTCACTAATCTGTTCTGATAGAGCAACACATTTTTGTCCTTTCTTAATATCCTACATTTGTCACTCACTAATCTGCTCAGGAAGTGGATCATTGTTGAGGGGGTCTTACATATGATTGGCAGAGCTTCTTACTACCCAAGAGATGGCTTTTGTGACCAGGTCTTAATTGAACTTGAGGCAAATAGGGTATATGATCAAAATGTTGACAAGCCATTATTTGTGTGAGATTAGTGATGCATATTTATCATTCAGTATTGCATTTTATTGGCTTAGATTTTTTAACATACTTAAGACTGTAGTTCTGATGGGATTTTTAAAAAATGTGTAGGGGTTTTTTGGTGATTTTTTTGTCATATTTACATTTTTGTCACCATATTGCCATTAATGTGCTGACATGCTAATGTTAATGCATGCATAATATTTATGAGATTTTCATCAGACTTGGTAAATAGGCTTATATCATCAAGATGACTGTAAAGTATGATTATGAGTGAGATCCACACACATTAATGACTTGATCTTGCATTTGATTGTTTGGACTTGCTAGAAACTATATTTCATTGTCATGGTTTGATCAAACTTTTAAATAATCCGTCATTATCCAGATTTTTGCCGAGTTTAATTATGCATAAAATCTGGATACATTTATGAAGTAATCTTGTGTCTGATGAGTTGTTACCACATTGGAGACCAAATTTTAGTCATAATTTGCTTCAGGTTGGTAAGTAAAGCTTGTATGATTATTTTCTTAGATTCTTTCATGAGAAATATTAATGATGTGATTTTGCATCAGATGGAGTTTGTTACCACACAGATCAAGAGACCATATTTGTCGTCCAGTTTTTTTTTTCAAAAATAAAATTTGGTAAACTGGTTTCTACTATCAGGATCATGCATGATGAGTTTGAGTACAAGTAAGAGATTTTCCATATTAATTATGCCTTTATCTTTACAAATAATTTTTTTACACTATAGTGGACTAGGTAAAATTGATATGCTAGAAAGGTTGTAAGATAGTTTGTGTAGGTATATCGTCATAAAATTCTAGGTAAGCCTGTTTAAAGAAAAGGTCAACTGTTTTACAAGCCAGGTGAATGATATCAGGTCCACTTTGGGTGTTTTGTATTAGAAACACTTCTGTCTAAGGCAGAATGCTTGAATACTAGCTGTTCACCTTTGAAAAAATATGACTAGCCATACAATGCGGTTTATATTAATTTATGTTTTGGGGTTTTTTTGGCTTGCAGGGGAGGGGAGTGTTGTGTTGAAAGAAAATATCATATTCACTCCTGAATCTCATTATGATAATGCCATTACTTTGAGTCATGAAGATTTATTGAGTGGAGCCTCTAAGAGATGTCACAAAAGTTTGTTGAGAATAATGGCTTTGGCAGTCATTTGGGGGAAATTTTTGCTTAACCAATATTAAACTTTTTACAGTAAGAACAGGTTATTCTAAAATGGACAAGATTGTCAAATAATACAGGACAAGGGTAATTACATAAATGTTATAGCAATAAACCAAACACTTGGAATATCATATATTCCCTAATTAACACCCTCTCCCCTTTTCTAAAAACGGAAAATTTAATAGATGCAGTATGAGACCTATGCTTTTCAATACCCATTTGCTATAGATCCATGATTACAACAAAGTGCTGCAGCAGTCACAGTTGATCACACTGTTACAATGTATGTATCAGTGTATAAATTACTAAAGTCAGAGGCATTCATGTAGTGTTAAACATGATGCAATAGCTGGGCGGCAAGTTCAAAGAATTACCAGTGCTACTTCAACCAGTTGCGGAGTTGGAAAATGTGCTGATCAGTTGATCATTTTAACTATGGTGATATTTACAATGGATGAATTCAGTGGCAGATGTACATGTGGTCATTATAAAAATAGTTGTTCACTGATAAATGCCTCCAGTTTGGAAAATGTAATGCCCCTGGGGGTATTAATTAGGGAGTATATGGTATATGTAGCCTTTGAATGTGGAATGGGATGTGTAATTAGAGGCCAAGTTTTTAATCAAGAAAATACATTCTGTTGTGATAATTGTGTATTTGATGTAAAGAAAGAATCTGTTTCAGCAGGGATTGAGTTATGAACAAATAATATGCATTACCTTGTACTGTGTGACACTTTTTGTTTACTTTTTCTTTCATTTTCAACTATAAAAACTCTTTATGTACAAAATACATCAAATTTTTTTATTGTACCAGAATAATTGTATTTGTGCCTTCATAATTTTAACCTAAATATTCCATCCACAGAGACCATATAGGTCATAAATCATATCAATAATGTTTAAAGTTTACACTGACTTATTTGAAAGTCTATATTTTGCATATTTAAGAATGATTAATATTGCAGGATCATTATAATTCTGTTCTTCAGGTACACATTTCCAAGTTTTGTACATTAATAGCAGTATGAAGATCTTTGATGAAAATATTGTAATAATAATTGATAATTTTTAATTGATTAACTTGTGCTGTTTATTAAAATAATCTTTCCAAATGTGAAAAAGGGATTTGAAGTGTTTTTCTCTGCTTGGCAATGTCAGTATTGTATACATGTATTTGTAGCCATGCAGGTAATAGTAGGGTTGTAAAGATTCAATTGAAAGGCAGCTTTCATTTTTGATGCTGTGCTTGCTTATGTATTTTGTCAATAATTATACATATTTCTTGTTGCCATAGGGAGAACAACATAGTAGACAAATATTTTTTAAATATAATTCATTATGATCCTGTTCAGTGAAGCCCTATAATGATGTGAAAGATTTGAGCTAATTAGCTGTATTTCAACTTTTTGTTAATTTTTTTTAAGTTTAAAAAAAAAAAAACTCACCTAATTATAGCACAGAAATGGGGCTCTGGGCCATGTTTCACATTTTCCAGCCTTTTCTCTTATTACTTGATGTTATGCCTGCTTGTAGTAATTACATCCTTCTGTTTGTCTGTCCTTTAGAATTTTGATTTCTGCAGATAACTTTACAAGTAATTCTTGTATTTTGAACAGATTTATAACGATAATTAAATCTTGAAAGACTTCGATTTCCAGCCTTCTTTGATATGATTTAAAGGTGTTATGGCCCCGATTACCTGATCTCCTAGTTTTTATTTCTGTAGCCTAACTTTGCCAAGGTTTGATAGATTTGAACAAAATTTGGTATGCAGGTTTAGATTGATGAGATCTTGAAGGACTTTGATTACCAGTGTTCCACTGCATTATTTACTGGAGTAGTGCTCCCAGAATGCTGATCCTTCTGACTGTGCAGCATAACGTGTTCTAGGTTTGTTGGATTAAAAACCAGGTTTGACAGTTGTTATGCTTCATTATCATCCTCCTTACATTGGTTTTCTGCAGCATAATTTTACTTAGGTTTGTTGGTGAGACATTAAATGCTGAAGTTCTGTAATTCCACAGCATCATAAGCAAGATTCCACGACATTTGCCCCCTTCATTGACTGTTCTATGTACGCTTTATTGTAAGAGGAAACTAAGGCAACCTTTTTGCCCTGTGATGCATCCATTGATGATGTTCCAGCTGGAAGGGGTTTTTGACTTTTTAAAGAGTGTGGTTTGTATGAAAAAAATCTGACTTTGTAATTTATGGCTTGTATTTTTTTTTTTCAATCTTTGTTTTGTTTGCCTTTTTTTGTGATACCTAAATTTACTCAGTACTATATAACCAGGATTGTGCTGATGTGCCATTAAACCGCCCCCCCCCCCGACCTTAGTTTCCACAGCATTACTTCACCATCGAATTTTGGATTCTGACTAAATTTGTCATGCAGCTTTATGTTAATGATACCTTGAATGAGTTTGATTTCTCACAATTCCATGCCATCAGTTGTAGGAGTTACGGACTGAGAATGCACATTCTCCTACCTTTGTTTCCCAACATACATTCCTTGACCAAGCAAATTGTAGTTGATAGGCTAATTTGCAGCACACCAGTTGTTAATAGTTTTAGTGTTGGTAGTAAGAATTGTAAAATGTAATGGCTGGGTTTTAGTAAACGGGACAGCCATGGTAGCTAATTTGGTATGGCGTTGGACTTTTAATCCATTAGTATGGGTTTGATACCCTCCCTGACCTGTCCAGCTTGGCTGCCTATGTGTGTCCTTGGTAAGGCACTTAGCTTCCATTTCCTCTGCATGTTATGTCCAATAACATGTTATAAATGCTGATAAAAATAAACATGAAAAATGAAAACCATTTGGTAGATGTATTTTTAAATGCAGTAAATTTAGAGTCACCAATAAAAAGAACACTCCTAAGATATGATGTCCAAGTTATGTTAGGTGTACACTTATCAGTAAGTGTAAGAGTTTTCTTTTGATGAAAATAAAAAATTTTCTTGCCTTAAATAGTGGTCAATAACTAATCAGTCCAGAAAACTGGAGTACATGAGTAAACTCTTTTAATTGGACTTTTTTCTTTTTACTTGCAAAGTTTGTATAAATTCCAATGTTGTATTTATAAGTCCATTAGTTCACAAACATTGTATTATCATTGTACTACATGTATGCATTAATCATAATATCCAATCATATAAATAAAATTTGTAAAGCAGATTCATGCACGAGTTAACAGTAATCATTGCACACCTCTTTTTGTAAAAATGTAACATATCTGAAATGTTTTGACTTTTTCAAAAAACACGCACACACATACACATACACGTGTGTGTGTATGTATACACACACACCACATTCTGTTGGTGATTCCTAACCTGCCTCCTTTGTAAATATCACATGATAAATGTTTAATTCTGGGAGAACAATGAGCAAATTAAAATACATCTGATTACAATTGCTTGATTAATTTCATTAATTTACCTACTGTTTTTGCATTGATACATCTTTTCCAGGTTCTAGTCCCCAGTCCAGGGAGATTATTTCCCCCAGTTAGTATTGGAGGACTAGATTAAAAAGCAGCATGATCCAAGTCTGATATCTGAGCCCATTTCTGACAAAAGAATATCATCTTTATTTTCCTTGGGCTTCATCACAGTTGGAATTTATACTGCCCATCATATCTTTTTCATGTCATATTTGTAATTTCTACCCAGTTGTTGCTTAATTTTGTTTTATCTATATCACATTATATTGAATTGATGGTTTTCATTACCCCACTGGCAAAGCAGTGTGTCTTGCATTTCATCCCACTATTGATAACCAGGTTTTATTTAGTTGACTTAATTTCTACCCATTTGTTCTTCTGGTTTGTTGGTGTAAAGTGTATTTTCTTTCAGCATTCAATAATGCCTTAAGGTAAGAGTTAATGCAGTCATAAAAGGCTGCATGGGACATACATACACTTGCTTAGCATGTATTGTATGTGCATGCACAGAAAGTTGTCTGAATTGTTTTATCTTTGGCCAGATTGATTTTTTAATCTTTGGCCAAACAAGGTGCGACACTTAGTGGAAAGTTGTCATAAATGGCCAAGGAGAAGGGACTTTCTTCTTCCTCACTGGAAGACCCCTCCATTCACAGGATTGGGGGATTACTGACACTTGTTAGGGCGATGTCAGCTTGTGCTTTCAATGGATTCTTGGCAGTTCCTGATGTAGGGAAGTCACAACACCCTTTAGCAAGTCCTGACTTCCTGTTGCAAGGGAAGCGTGGCTATCATCTCACTCAGGTAGACTTGGTATTAAGTCAAGGAAATCTCTTTTGTTTTCTTCAAGTTTCACAGAAAGATGTACAGTGTCTGACCAGTAATTGTCTGGTGACTGGACACTATGTCTTCCCAGCATCCATAAACAGGTAGTGTGTCAAGTGACGGTCATTGAGGGTCTTTCACTCGGCACCAGACGACTTATACTGGGAAATATGTCCAGTAACAGTCATATTAGGTTTGTCACTCGGCACCAGGCACTGGTCACTGGGTAGTGTCACTAATGACAGTCACCAAGTGTCTGTCAGCAGGCACCAAGCAACAAACACTATGTGCTGATCACTGCATGTGGAGTACTGGGTATGGTGATTGGTTGGTTGGTTGGTTTAATTTGTGGGTTTAACACCATTTTTTCCACACATGATAGGCTATAGGTGGTGGCCAGTATATTTGGCCAATGAAGAACCACCAACCCTTTGGAAGCTACTGGCAAGCTTACTCAAATGCCCACCTTGGCCAGGCTGAGACTTGAAAACATGCAGAGGTGAAACGTGAGCGATCTGTAAAGGCAGGTGCCTTAGACAACTCAGCCACCCAGGGCCTCTGTGGTGATTGGTGCTGAGCTTCCATTTTAGATCACAAGTCAGCAAACACGGAGCACCTGGCAAAGGGTGCAGGGCATTGAACATAGGTCTTTAGACCAGGTACCAGGTTGTTAACACCAGTGTAGGCAAAGGGATCAGTTCAGGTAACCTCCTTTCTCTGTTTCTGTTCAGTTCCAGTGGGGAATGGGATCAAAATTTTAATTATCCATGTAAGGTAAGGGATTGGGTTGACACTCCTTGACCTTTTCAACTCCTGTTAGGCTTGGGGACTTTTATCATCCAGTAGTGAGTCAAGCATGTTCCCTGTATCCCCCAGCCTAATTATCAAGGAAAGAGGGGAGGAATTACTACTTCCTGCCACCTACATAATGAAGAAATTATCAATCTCTCCAGTATGAATGGGTTGGTCCTGCCCAACCACAACCCACAACACTTCCTCCCCCACCCCACTGCACACCCAAAATGAGTGGAGATACAGTGCTGAACCTCCAGTCATAAAGTTCCCTTCTCTTAGGTGAGAAATGAGACACCTTGAGAGTCAAGATGGGACATTGACCTGACAGTTTTGTGGACATGGATGAGTTCTTAGAAGAACCTACCACATTGGTTCCTTTTATCTGTTTGGGTCTCCTTTGTCCCACCCTAGAGATCAAAGGATTGCTAGATAATATCATAAATGAGGTTTACCACCTACTTATACCAGATCTGTTTTTATCAGAAGCTAGGATCCACTACAGTTTGAAGAGGCTTTGTGAGGTAAGGCTTAGCTGCACCTGCTGTTGTCCATCAGCAATCGTGAGAGAGCTGACTTGAAAGATGGCCGGACAAAAGAAGGGGTGGTCTATTCCTTCTTCTGTGCCTCAGGCCCTGGCTTCAGCCTCCAGCTACCCAGTTCATTCACATGCTTGGCTCCCCAAGCTCCCAGTAGTGAACTAAGATTAGTCTCCCCCTAGCCTGGGAAATTTAGCAGTTCATTAATAGCATTTAATATGTTGCTGTTGTTAAAATGTAGCTGGTTGGGGATGAGTCGGTAAAACTAATCATAATTACATAATACTTCCCTGCTATTATTGCCCAATTCCCTTCTCCCTCCCTGCTTTGATGCCCTTTTATTCTTGGTCCAAGTGAATAAAAGTATGATATTTCAATTATCAGAAGTAGATTAAAGTGTCAGACTGAGATCATGTTTGTTTTTATTCTAGGCCTCCAATTCCTAATGGTAGGAGAGAATAGTCTCCTTGGACTGGGGGCTAGTGCCAGGGGAAGATATAGTAGTACAAAAATTGCAGCTAAGTATTACATAACTAAAATTATACACACACATACACAGACATCCCTCCAAGACAATTACATTTATCATTTTTTAATCCATTAGATTTCAAATTTGGAATATGGGATTTTATCATCAACCTCTTGATGAGTTAGATAATGAGATCCACGCATACTAACTAGGCAATCATACATATAATTGGTGACCTTGTATCCACTCTGGAAGCTACATTTCTGATCTGATTTTGATCAGAATTAGAATACACTATCTGTTTATAATGACTTTGGATCAGTTTGATAATGAGCAAAATCCATGCATATTAATCGGGTAATTTTGCATCTGATCAGCTGAGCTCATTAAAACTCTAAAAGCCATATTTCTGATCCAGTTTTGAAATATGATCTTCTGTCATCCAAAATCTTGGATGGCTTTGATAATGAGCAAGATGTACACATATTAATCTTACATCTGATTGACAGTGCTTATTACCATTCTGGAGGTCAAATTTCTGCTCCAATTTGATCAAACTTTAAATATATGCTTAAATCACACAAGTCTCTGATCAGTTTGATAATGAGTGAGATTTACACACATTAATGAATTATCTTCCATCTGATTGGATAAACTTGTTGCCTCTGTGGAAGCCATATTCTGATCCAATTTTGCTCAAGCATTGACTATGGCTTGTATTATCAAGGTCTTGGAGAATTTTCAGTTATGAGTGAGATCCACACATATTAGTGAGGTAATCTTGCATCTAATTATCTGACCTTGTTACCAATTGGCCAAATTTCTGAACTGATTTTGATAAGAATGGGAATATATCCTTACGTTTTCAAGATTCTGGATACTTCATGAGTGAGTACCATCCTAATGAAGTGATTTTGCACCTGATAAGCTGAGCTTGTTAGCACCACGGTGTCCATATTTCTGATCAGTTTTGATCAAATTTGGAATATATGATTATATCAAGATCTGAGACAAGTCCAGTAATGACTGTCAGATGCGCACTTATTAATGAGGTGATCTTACATCTGATTGGCTGAGCTTGTTACCACTCTTGAAATCATATTTTTGATCTGATTGTGATCAAACTTAAAATATTGGCTCATATAATCAAAATTTTAGATTGGTTGATTAATTTGTCATAATTATTTTTATATAAAAATTGGTTCATTTTTGTCATATAGTTTCCATTTCATTATTTTATCTGCTAGAATTTAAGCTGAAGGATAAATTCTGTATACAGCTTGTGCTTAATATTTCCAGTTGTAAGTAACATTTATTCTTCTCTTGAAAGATACAGCTTTAGATCGTGAGAATCAGGCAGATAAATATAACTACACATTTCCACGGACAGATGTGAAAATAATTACTAAATGACTAGGAAGTTTCCAAGTCCATATTAATGTAGTAGATAAATTTCGCATGAACACCATAAATGAGAATAAGATCTTGATGTTTCAGGATAATTCACAATGTCCTTGTTTCTGTATGGATTTGTTAGAAACTTGTTTCCAATTACTGTAAATAAGCCATCCTATTTAATGATTAAAGGAAGGTTGTGCTACTCAATTGGTGAATTTAATAGGTAAAATGGCTGAGGATGCTAATTTCATCAGGGGTTGTTTTTTTGTTTATTTATTTATTAAATTCTTTTTAACCACCTTTAGGTTAATGCTCCAGGGTTTTGTGCAGGTATTATGTTCACCTTTGTGTGAATTCTGCACCAGGGTTTTGCTAATAAGGAAATCTGGTGAATTGCATGTCCTATTAGGCATTTGTATTTGAGATAGTCTTCTTACATTATCACAAAAATGCATCCATACAAGCTGCATGATGTCTGGCCATTTTTACATTATAAACTGGCATATTCAAGAAATAACTTTTGTTTTTCCAGTGAGCTTCTACCCAAAATTAAATATTTTATTTTTCAGGACACCAGTTTCAGTTAGCTAAGCAGATCACTTTTGCTCAGAGTTTGAAACTTTGAGTTACCAGTGTTCGTAGCTTGAAGCAACAATAAAGTGTTTTAACCTCTGCTTATTTTCAGTTTTACATTTATTAACATGGATTGTACACACTTGTCTTTTCTAAAAAGGAATAGGGGACTTGTCTGAAAAATTTACATATGCTGGTGTTGAGAAGCTTGTACAAGTCTATTTTCATGTCTTTGGTTTGCTGTTTAAAGACTATGGAATAAGTGTTATTACAGATGAAAACTTCTTTTTCAACAAAATATCTGTGTCAAGTTCACAAGGAACAATTAAAAAGAAATAACTCATTTGGCATATAGGGTATATCTTGTGGAAATCTGTTTAAAAGAATAGGATATGTTCTTCTGTATTGACCGATTATCTGTGTCCCATGTTATATAAAAATTATGACTAAAAGATTGGAAATGATGAGTTTTTATTTCTGTGTAGCTTTTATTTCATTATATTTACATTATAATATGGAATTTGTCTTGTCTTTTCTCTCTAATAGTATCTTTTATTTTCTGATTATCCAACAGGAACATGTATTTTTTTGCCAGTATAAGCTTCAGTTAGATCTGGGTCCATGCAGTTTGTCTGCAGTAATCATTAGAACAAACTACATACACACTGATCTGCCAACAGATTATGCAATGGTAGATCATGGTCTGTATTGTTTGCAATTGGACCTAACAACTAAACAAGTATATACATTAGAGTTTTCATTTCCAGCATGTAGCTTTGAACATTAACATTCCTATATAGATAGAAGCTGTTTTCATATTATTGTATACATCAGTATTTTAAATATTACCCTTGCATTTTTTGCAGCTTAATTGTAACAGGCTATGGAAAGACTTCTGTTTGTCCTTTCACTCCTTATCAGTGAGATCATAACAAATGTAAATGTTTCCTTTTACTTTCCACCTAATCATACAGATGTTGATATTTTTTCATATTTAGTTGTAAATAAAACAAATGTATATCTCTTTTTACAAAAATGTGTAAAATAATCAATCAGATTGTCAAACCAGCTTTACCAAAATGTGATTTAACCCTCAACTCCCAACATTATAAATGTTGCATTTCAAATAGTCTTGTGTTCAGCTTTACTTTAAATGTCCTAGTTCCAGTATCTTTAGCACAATGCACTCTATTGACTTGTATAAACAAAAATGTTTTGTCTGAAATTTAGTAGACCAAGTGTCATTGATTTTGGCTATTTGCCCATTACCACTTGAAATGTCAAACAAATATGTATTGTCCAGCTGTAGCTTGTCTTGCACATACTTCCCAATGACATCTATCTGGGAAATTTTTCTTTAACTTCCATATTTCCATTGCTCTAACAAAGCACTGGTAAATTTTGTAAAGAACCCTGGAATTGAATTGTATTTTGATTTCTTTTCTTGGAGAAACAAGAAGTTCACACAATTTATGCATGTGGGAATAGACTTGCATTAAAAATGTATTCAGTATGATGGTTACATAAGTAGGTTGATTGTGCCAATATACCTCTAAATTGCAAATAATATGTTTTTACACACATTCCATGCGATACAACATAACGGCATTAAAAGTCTTAGATCGTGTTTTTAATGTTCCAGCACTACATTTTCTATACATGTACCACTATGCACTGATATATATATATATATATATATATATATATATATATATATATATATATATATATATATATATATATATATATATATATATATTACCTGCAGTTTACTAAGGCTGTAGATAAGGGTTAAAATACATTTTGGTATTTATGATTCTGTATATATTGGAGCCCTAGTATGTAATTAATAAGGAAGATGCCCCACATAAACACCTCCAGTAACTAAGTATACAATCTATACCAGACGGTTATGGTAATAAAATATTTTATAGTAATGTAGCCATTTTGTCCTGTTATCTTTTTCAGCCCAACATATGACTATTAATTTCATCAAATTCAAATGCTAAGCACAAGAAAGCATTTGCTGTTAGTGATAACTTGATGTTATTACTATCTTGGTCTGGAGTTTGGGGATTAAATTTGATCTTGCAGAGTTTTAAGAACATAACATTGTAAATTCTGACTCTTTCATTGAGACAGGAATCAAGGAAAGTGTTTGTATTGACTTTTTTGTGGCACTGATGATGTGAAAATTCTAACAATCCAAACAATGAAAGATTGATGATTAGAATTTCAATAATTTAATAGAAACAATTTGTTTTTTTTGGTTTGATTTATTCGGGATACAGTATTCCCAGACAAGTAAGTTGTGCGAGATGTTATCCATGTCACTCTGTTCAAAGATGCCTCTATCTAAAGGAAAGAACACCCATTCTGAACAAAACTTTTATGGGACCTAATGGATGTTAACTGGTAAAAATGAATTTCATCATTGTTTTTGTAGTCGACAGAGTTATATGAATCCGTGTTATTTTATTTCTTGATACTTCTATTAATTTTGGTTCTTTTTGTTCTTAAGTAACTGGCAAGAAATGCCAAAAGGTGCATTGACTTTATCATTCCTGTATCAGAAAGATTGTCTGATATTCCTCTTTAAGATTTAGATTCACTTCTTGATTTATCTTATGTGAACAAAATTGTGTGACTAAATCGGCATATAAGATTTGTACTGTTTTTGCCTATGCCATAAACCAGAATAGCTTATACATTGACCTGTCTGTTATCCAGGCCATTTGCACAAGTTTGTTGTCACTACTCCTACGCTACTGAAATGGTCACTATTCACACACTCATTCATCCTAAGGTCTATAATTGGTATTAAGGTGGTAATAAAGTTTATATCATTGGCAAAGAGTTAATTTTTAATACTAGAGGTGTTGATAACTCCAGGTGTATCTCCATGACTATTTGCCATCTAAGGCCAAGTTTAAGAAATCTTACTTTGTTGTAACTGACTTGAAAAAAAAATTGGGTTGGTTGGAAGTTTATATTATATTTTAGCTCTACTGGTCAAATATCAAAAGATCTTATGGGATAGTTTGTTGTCTGTCATCAGTCGTCTGTCATCCTACATATATTCATCAATTAGCACGTTTCTTATTGCTACTCCTGATAAACTATGTACAGGATTACCTTGAAACTTGGGGCCCCAAGTGGCCGAGTGGTCTGAAGTGATCACTGCCATCTCACCTCTGTCTGCGTGAGTTCGAGTCTCAGGCTCGGCTAACATGAGTATGTGAGAAAGCCTGCCAGTAGCTTCTCATGGGTTGGTGTTTCTTCCTGGGGTTTTCCAGGGTTCTTCATCCACCAATTATACTGGCTGCCATGTATAGCCTGTCTTGTGCTGAAAAATGGCGTCACACCCAACAACAACAACCTTGAAACTGTACATTCATGTTTATCCCATGGTCAAGTGTGCCCAAGATGAAAATGGCCCTATTCGGATATCTAGTATGAAGATCCTGTTATCGCTACTCCTAAATGGATTGTCATATCAACATGGAGTTTTCACTAAAAGACTTCCTGTGGTGTCGAATTGACCCTAAATGAAAATGGTACCAATTTCCATCCAATACAGCTGCTATGCAGCCATCTTAAAATTCTTATGACTACTTTACTTGGACAGAAAGTCGTATTGATGTGGGGTTTTCACCAGGAGACATATTGTTGTATCCAGTTGGTATTAAATGAAAATTGTGCCAGTAGTATGTCTAATATGGCCACTACAGCAAAGACCTTGTTATGGCAGCAATCTTGAAAATCTTATTACTACTACTCCTGAATGGATGGTTATATCAGCATGGGGTTTTCATTCAAAGACTTCTTATGATGGTCCTATAAAAATGATCTTAATCTACATCTTAAAAATCTTACAACCACTCTACTTGAACTTGACATGGGATTTTCACCAGGAGACATGGTTTCCAGTTGGTATTAAAAGAAAGTGGTCCCAATCTTATGTCCAATATGGCCACCATAGCAGCCATCTTGAATTTTTTTATTGTTACTCCTGAATGGAAAGCCACATTTTGAAATATTGTTATCTGTACTCCTCTCAGAATGGATGGCTATATAAATATGGGGTTCTCAGCAAACATCTGAACTACTTGTGATACCTTTTGGTCCTAAATGAAAGTGGTGCCAACTGTACATCCAGTAAGGCTGCTATGACATCTGGCTTAAAAATACTTTGGTCACTACACATCCTGAATGGATAATCATTATGACATGAGTTTTCACCAAAAGACTTATAATGGTCTCCACTTTGTTCTAAATGAAAATGTTGCAAATCTGACATCCAATATGTGCACCACAGCAGCTAATTTGAAAATCTTGTTAATGTTGAAGAATATCAGAGATAATTTCAACACTCAACAGTTAAAATGAAGAAATGATATCCTAGAAAATCTTTTTGCCCAGGAGAAAGTCAGTACGTTTGAGGGACTATTGGTTTTTCTATATAATTCTTTTTATATACAAATTCATATGCCAGATATGTTTGGCTCCATTTGTCAAACAAAGGTTACAGGGGATATCAGTAGTTATGTAGACTAGTCCCTGTCTGAATTTTCAGTTAAAAGCTATCATGATTTTTTTCAGCTATTACTGTTTAATATTAAAGATATGGATCTATCAGAGAGTTACATAGGTGTTTTGAGCTTGTGTTCTTGAAATTGATTTTACACCTCCCACAGTTACTTGACAGTATTTGGAGTCTGTAATACCTATGGTTGTCTAGGAAGAAATAGCCATCTGAAGCAGTAGACACACCAGGTTCAAGGAAAGAAGAATATATCAAAAACAGCCTGGATGGCAACTATTTTGTATTGCATCAATCTGTTTAGTAAATAATGTTTTTGAAAATAATGACTTGCATTTGCACTAAGAGCATTACTGTGAATCCAAATGACTGAACAGACAACTACATGTGTGAATTTGGGCTCGAATGCATAAACTTCTTTTGTCTTTGAGCTTGTACAAACCTTTCATGTCGAATGAATCATATTTGTATGTTTTTATTTATTACAGATATCCAGAAACATAGGCTTTTTTAATCTAAGTGAAGTACCCTATTTTTATGATTTTTTTTCAGTTTTAGGCAGGTTGATGTAACATCAAGTTTGTGCATAAAAACTGTCCCTTAATTGCACCCTTGAAAATCACAAGTTAATCAGAGTGGTCAGAACACCAAAATTACCAAACAAATCCAGAACAGACCAGGTGTAAAACTTTCCAGAAATAAAGTTCATTGAAAAGTACAATGTCAAAAAAATACATGAAGTTTGTAGAATTTTAAAAGGGTCAGACAGGATACAGAATATTCCTGCTGCGTAGCCTTAGTGGGAATATCTCTGCATGAGCAACTGCTTGGTAAATCTCAAAGTAATTTCTGCAGAAAAAGTCCATTCTTGGCCCATTTTTCTATTAGCTCTAATGGTTATGGACCAGAAGAGCTTATGGGATGGTCCATTGTCATTCATCCAGCTGTCTGTTACCACAAGTTTATTATCACTATGGTACTCCTTCTCAACTACTGGATGATTGCCATTTTCACGCACAACTGGTCGTATGAAAATGGAGCTGGTTAGATATCTAATTTGGTCAGCAAAGATGCCAGGTGGAAAATCTTGTTAGAAGTACTCCTCTTGAATAAGACGGTCATCTGAACACAAGGTCTTTACTGAAAGTCTTCTTATGATATCTTGTTGGACCTGAATAAAAATGGTGTCAATCAGAAGCCCCATATGGCCACCATTGCAGCCATCTTTAAATCTTTTTACCACTACTCCCCCTGATTGGAAGGTCATACTGGCATGGGGTTTTCACAAAAAGACTTTTTATGATGTCCAGTTGGTCCTAAATGAAGATGGTGACAATCTGACATTGAAATTTTAATTATCACTGGAGTTTTCACCAGAAGATTTGTTAATGTCTAGTTCATCATAAATGATAACGATACCACTTGCACATTCAATATGAATGCCACAGCAGCAGCCATGGAAATCTTGTTTCACTACTCCTGAATGGATGGTCATATCAACGTTGGGTTTTCACTGAAAGACTTTTTATTATGTCTGGTTGCTTCTAAATGGAAATGTTACCAATCTGATATTCAGTATGGCCACCATGACAGCCATCTTAAAAATGTAACTCCTCCAAAATGGAAAGTCATACCTACATGGGGTTTTCTCTACAAGATTTATTAAGATGTCTTGTTGGTGCTAAATTAAAATATGGTGCAGATTTGATGTCTAATATGACCACCATTGTGGCTATCTTGAAAATCTTCTTATCGCTACTCCTTTAAAATGAAATGTGATTTTGACATGTGACATGTATCAGAAGAGTTCTTATGGTATCTAGCTGGTCCTAAATGAGAACAATGCAAAACTGACCCTCAGTATAGCCATTATGGTTATCATTTAGAAAATGCTGTCATCTCTTCTCCTCCCAAATGGATGGCAATATCATCAATATTGGGTTTTTACCTATGGTATAGACTTCTGATTATACCTTATTGGTCCTAAATGAAAATGGTGCTGATCATACAGCCAATTTCACTGCCATGATGGCCATCTTGTTGTCACAACTCCACCAGAACAGATGGTGATACTGACTTGGAGCTTTTTTATGTTGTCTAGTTGGTCTGAAATGAATATGATGCAAATCTTATGTCCAATGTCAGCCATCTTGAAAATCAAGTAATTGCTACTCATCCTAAATGTATAGTTGCATCTACACGAGTTTTCTATATGATGTCTAGTTGGCTTTAAATTAAAATGGTGCTACTTGAACATCATGAGGTCTATCATAAAATATTATCATGACTTGTTTAGAATGGCACCAATATGGAGTTTTCACTTAAAATATTTCTTATGATGTCCAGTTGGTCCAAAGCAAACAGTGCCCTTTGGGTATCCAATATGGCCACCATGGCATCTGTTGTAAAAATATTGTACTGATGCTCCTCATCAGCAGATAATAATATCAATATGTGATTTTCATTAAAGACTTCTCATGATGTAGAGTCAGTCCTAAATGAAAATTTGTTCAGTTTGAATATTCTACATTACCACCATAGTGGCAACCTTGAGTCCTTATATCACTTTCCTCATGAAACTTCCATATATCAACATGGAGTTTTCACTAAAAAGACTTCTTATGATGTCAGGTTGGTCATAAATTAAAATGCTGCTGAATAGACTGCCAATATGGCCACCATGATGGCCATCATGAAAATTTTCTTATCACTACTCCCAAATGGATGACTGTATCAGTATGCAATTTAATAAGAGACTTCTCAAGATGTCTGGTCGATCCTAAATCAAAATGGTACCAATTAAACCTCCAATTTCATGGCACTGATGTCCTTCTTTAAAATACTCCTATTACTACTACTCTTGAATTTACAGTTGCATTGGCATGGGGTTTTCACTGAAAGACTTTGCATGTTAGTTAATTCATACTAACTGAAAAATTACTCTGACCAGACCTGCAATATGGCTACCATGGTAGCCATATTAACTTAAAAATCTTGTTATAGCATAATTTCTCCTGAACAAATGGACGTAGAAATGGAGGCTTCACTGAAAAGAAGACTTCTTATATTTTGTTGGTCCTTCATAAAAATGGTGATGATCAACAGAGGCCACCTTGAAAATATTGTTATCACAACTCCTCTTCAGCAGATAATCGTATTGACTTCGGGTTTTCACCAGAACACTTTTCACTATTATGTTGTTGGTTCTGAAATGAAAATGATGCTAATGTGACCTCCAAAAATAAGAAAAGTCACCTGACAAGCTATTTCTTCATAATGGATGACTAAACAAACACTTTTAGCTCTACTGGTCATAGAACAGAAGATTCTATGACCTGTTGACCATCATCAATCTGTTGTCTGTCATCTGTCTGTTAGCACAAACTTTGTTATCATTGCTCTTCCAAAATTACTTGTATGATTTCTATGAAAGTTTGCACAAACATTCATCTCATGATCAAGATGGTTCTAAATAAAAATTGTGCCACTAAAATATCCAATGTGGCTGTCATCTTGAAAACTTTGTATTGCTACTCCTCCAGAATGGATAATCATATCAACATGTTTTCACTAAAAGACTTTTTATGATGTTGGTGTTAAATAAAAATGGTGTTCATCTTACGTTCAGCATGGTCACCATTGTAACCAGCCTGAAACTTTTGCTATTGCTCATCCTAAATGAAAAGTCTTATCTCCGTTGAACTTTCACAAGACTTCTGGTGTCTAATTGGGCATATATGAAAGGTGCTGATTTGACATTCAACATAAGCAACCCGAATAAAATAATTGATGATGTGGACTTTGTGCATTCCTAGTAATTCTTGTTGCCCAGTACTGCATCAGTTCCTTTGTGGAATTTATTGTCAACAAATAAAAAATAATGTTAATTGGTACAAAGATTATTTGAATATCAATGCTGTCAAAATAAATGTCATTTAATGGAGTTATTTAGACTATGTGTGCAATTAAACCGTGGATAAAAAATTTATTTTGGTTTATTTTTATACAAAAATATATGTTCAAGTATTTCATCCTGCCTTACTCGGCTTGCTAGAATCAAGGCCTACCTTCCACTAAAAGGCAAGAGAATTATGCTATAATGGTTATATCCTACCTCTGAATGGCTTGTTCCATTTGGGGAAATGCATGCAGTAAAGAATTGATTCTGTTTCCAAACTGCAAAACAGAGCAGCACATTTGATTGTGTTAACTTGCCATCTTGAAATAAACTATTATTATTATTATTTTTATTATTAAGGGAATGAAACAGAATGCGCTTTCACATTCACACACACACACAAGTAACCTCAATTTAAATAGCTACGGGAATAATTGTTACTGATAAACAAAACATCCATATCTTATAAAATGATAGGATGAAAATCACACATTTCAATAATTAATTTAATATCCCCACTTTTAATTGTAATGGTTATTCATGCAACTTAGTGTTAATGAAAATAAACCGAAGAAATCATTTGGTTTCAGCAACCAGAAACTATTACATACATTTTTGTTAGTGATGACATGCTCATCTAGTCATAATTGACACCAATTACGTTATTATGATGCAAGGGACCAACCATTTAATGAGGGGTGGGATTGGCCTAGGGTATTCTGTTCAACCTGGCTATATTATTTCCTTCACCTCAAGATAAAAAAAATTTTTCTTCAGCTAATATAACAAAACTATTCTGGGTACCTGAGATTTGTTTTTCAAATATTGATATTCACAGCTGATACCACCTACACACCAAGCACTATGCCAAAATTTAAATGTCTATCACTAATAAAAACAACCTCGCACTTAAGGGCTTCTAAAAATAGCCATAATTTACATCAGCGGTTCCTTCTAGCATTTAATGGAATGGGCAGCGATTATTTCAAATGGATAACTGGCTCAATCTTCCACGGGAGGTTATTTCTTAATCAGTAGCTCTTCACGTTAGAGACAGTATTGGTATAGTAACAACGATGGAGACTCGGAAGCTGATCCTCCTTATAGTTTTGGCTTTACTGGTGTTTTTAAGTGTTGTTATTTCGTCGGGAGAGCCTTCATCTAATGCAGATACAAAGGAGGAGCAAATAGACGAAGGAAAACTCGAATACGCCAAAGGTTCCGTCTGTGGCTATTGCAGTTATTGTAAGGTAGGATTTGGTGTGCAAGAGACTCGTTAGCTGGGCATATCATTTTAAGCCAAAATGCAAAACAGTTGGTTCGTTATCAAATAGCGCACACACCTGAGGCAGTCGGAAAGTAAACTTTTAATTTTTCGCACGAAATGTAAATTTCAGCATTAAATGATGTACTGTAATTGTTCAATGGTAGAGGCCTGCTTTGATCGGTACACGTGACTCATTTGGTCAGGTGTAAAGAGCTGATTGGTTCTAATAATAGCGGGTACGGGGTATATTCTCTTCCATTTTTCTGAGAACCGTGGATGAATATCATAGATACAGTATTTTTTATTTTGGGCATAGGTATTTATTAAATTCTGTTCTTGCTTCTTCCAAGTCAAGTAAAATTTTTTAATATGGTGCATGTAGGGGTGGGGGTTATATATAACACAGAAATGCTACTGCACAGTCAGATATCCTTGCCTATGAAAAGGTGATTCTCATTGGTCAATTGTGCACAGCATGGTGAATTTACACTGATCATATTATAAACCTGTCTGTGCTTACCACATTACAAGTTGAAGTTAGGTTTTGCAGTTTTCTCTGGATTGTAATTTATATGTTCTGCTTTTCCTTTTCTATCATTATTAATCTGAAGTAATGTTTTGCTTATATCATTACCAAAAGAAGCATAAATTTTCCCCACCATTCTAATACAGTTTGTTAATATATTTTAGGATAGATAGTGACAAAGATAATGTCAGTGAAAGAGCTCTGAGAGTACTAATTCTTTCACAGTAAGTGAGAATTAGGCCAAACAAAAAATGTGATTCTGGTGACATTGATAAAAATATGGTAGGTTGATTAGCATACCTTTTTTGTCAGGACAGAATTAAATGAAGCATTAGCTTGAAAAAAGTGTAATTTGCATCCTGAATTTAACTTTGTATTTACATCCCTTTATTAATTTTTTGTTTCTGCTTTTAAAAGTAGGGTCTGCAGTTCAAAATAGGTTCAGTCAGGTACCCAGAAACAAACATACATTTTTGTTTGGCTTTAGCAATCTGATGATATACATGTATAATGATCTGAATTCCTGCAAGCAAAACAGGTTGGGACTAGACTTTTACAAGGATTGAGATCAATGTAAAGGTACTCATAAAGAAAGAATAGTTATCAGCTAATGAGTTGTTAACCAGTTGTTTACAAAATGTTGTTTGAAACAAGTTGAGAGATTTGGCTAACTGTAAAACTTTGTCAATGATTTCTCTCTCCTTCTCTCTCACATGACATTTCAGCTAGCAGCTATAGTATTCTCATGTCATCCCATTTGTTTGCAAAAAAACCCTCCCCTGCCATTAACTTTAAAAAGAAGGCACCAAAGATATTAACAAACATGTACAAAACTTAAACTTTTCATTCATTGATTTATAAGTTCTAACCTGATTGTCACCAGAGGGTCCCAAACACTGTCAACTTGTTGGCATTTAAAATCAAAAGGGAGTTTCTTTAGCAACAGTCACCATATTTGCTTTGGCCCGTTTATGTTTTCAGGCAGCAGATGGAATGTAGTTCACCATCTTTGAAAATCTCAATAATTCTGTATATTTTTGATTTACATCTCTTTGGACAGAGTCATATCAGAGACTTATAAAAGTGGTGCTTTGCAGCTGCCTCACTTGCTGCTCAGCATTAAGAGGTTAGTGTTAGGACTGGTCAGCCTGGTGTCAGGATAACGTGACTGGGTGAAACCTGATGCTGCATGTCTGTGGCATGATGCCCCAGTGCTAGACATCACTATAACTGTCACACTGCAGACATTGTAGTGATATGACTGAAATTTTTTTAAAGTAGCGTTAAAAATCCAACACACACATGTACATCTCTTTGAACACATGTATGCAAGAGTTCCTCCTATTTATTTGTTCATTTTGTTGTAGAAATATTAAAACTAGACATTGCAGATATTGTATGCAGATGACACAGTTTTACTGAAATACACTATTCTGGAAACCAGAAATGGACAGAGCAGTCTGTTTGCTTGTTTACATCAGGAGCTTCCATTTGTGTTGAAACATCAATAATTTCAACAATATTAGGGACACCTTGGCGACAGGTTAGAAATATTTATCAATAAATAAAATGGCTAAGTTCTGTGCATTATTTTATATCCTTGATACTTTTCATTTTTAAAATGGTGATGGTGGTGGGGACAAACAAATTGGAATGTATGCAAATACCGTAGTTGACAATAAATGCTGAGTAATTCTTTATAGTGAACAGAAAGTTGAGAATAAAAACTTAAGCACACATCATTTTATACCATACAGAAAATTGAGAATAAAGACTTGTCACCTGTCATTGTTCTATAATTTGACTTTTTGTAAATTTTGGTGGAATTATACTGCAGTATTGCGTCTGCCGTTTTAGTATGCTTCCATAGGGATGCAAGATCTTGACCCAATGATAAATTTTGGAGGAAAGTGACATACATGCGGCATTAGCAATGTACTTGACATGTGCCTTGAGAAATATGGTAACATATTGTAACGGCCGAGCTAAGTCCTGATAATACTACACTGGAGTACGGCACCAGGGATGACTATACTTCTTATCAGCTGACTAATGAGGGGAGAATGGAGTGAACTCGAACTTTTGATTTCTTTTCAACCATAAGATAATATGATGATCCATTTATTAAGAAACATTGAATAAAGTCAGTTCATAACCATGACAGTCTTGTTGTTTTGTGCACTAAGCCAAAATACTATCGTCTTGAGGTACAGTATGATATATGATAATTTCACACAAGGTCAGGGTACACATTAGCACTGTACTATTAGTTCATTATATTATTACTTTTTTGATAAATGAAAATTATAAAAGAGTTACCATATTTGGATTTAGTTGCAATGAAGTTTACTATAGAAGAGAAAATATGACTTGACTGTAATATGTGAAATGTAAAATCTGAAAGGAAAAACACTTGCTTGACTTGACACTTCAGCTATAGCATAGTACTTATTTGAAGTGAACTGATATAGATGGAAGTAAATTGGCTGTCAAATCAATGAGGAAAACACTCACAATGACTTAGACAACTAGTAAATTATAAAATAAAAACAAATAAATTATGTTTTTATAGATTGCTAGATTAATCAAGTATTGTTGAATTGAATTTAGAATGTCAAGTCGGTGAGGAAAACACTCACAATGACTTAGACATTCTATTTCCCTAAGAACTTTGTTGGACCTATAATTTAAGAAAAGGAATTATATCTTTGTAATGTAAAAAAACTTCTCTGTATGTCTTTAGCTTCATAAAACTAATTATATAAACAAGTAAATAAATAAATAAAAGTATTGGTCTGTGAGGACAACACTCACTTGACCATATAACTGAGGTTCAAATAACAAATGACATAACAATATCTAGTTTGCTTATAAAATAAATTAGAAATGACTACAGTGCATATAATTTGGAAGAGAGAAAGGAATTAAAACTAAAAAAAATAAATTCCTTAAATATTGATTTGTGCTTAAATAAACTTTAACAAAAGTTTACTGTCCAAAATATTGCCTAGTTACATAACTCTATAATAAACTAAACAAAACAAAATAAAAAAAAATAAAACTCACAATAACTGTGATGTACCTAGTTTGATTGCTGCTAGCTGACTGAACCCCACAAGCAGCCCACAAAGCCTTATATACTCCTGACAAAACCGACAAAACCCACAATCAACAGAGCCCACAAAACCCACAAATCCAACAAAACCCACAGCGCCCACAACGCCCACAAAACTCACATTTCTAACGAAACCCAAAACCAACAGAGCCCACAAAACCCACAATTTTTGTTGGAATATTCAAACAAGCATGAGCTAGTATTGCATGTGTATATTTAGTCAATCTTCACAATGATTATTTATAGAAATTACCAACTTGATATTAAAAACACAGTTACATTGCGACTGTATTGTCCCAAGAAAAGAAAAAAAAATCAGTTTTGTAATTCATGGCACATACCGTGTTATGCTGTTGCTCATAGCAATGGTTCAGAAACTGTGTTATGCACTGTTACAATATTACCGAGGTAGACCGCATGACAGGACTGTCAACATGTGTATGTACCAAAGAAATAAAGCAGAGTAAAACCTAAATTAAATGCAATGATTTATACAAATGAAACATCAGGGGCTATAAACACATTGAGTATGTATCGTACAGTCTTAAACGGTTAACTAGAAATAGTCATTAATCAAATTATCAAGAATGCCAGCCGTTGGCATTGATACTCCCTATTTTCGCTAACTCAGACATGTAGACTATACCAGCTAACAATTAATTGACAAAGTAAACAAAACAGAGGATCCTAGAAAATATTAATGTCAACTCATTTGAGCAATTCAGTGGTAATGCACTGATTTAAATTTTTTAAAAATTGAGACCAAATTGAGCAGCTTGTATGGTGTTTGCCATATACAAGCATGCATACCTCACTCCCTAAATGCAGGTTATTACAATATTTTACTGGAAGAGAAGGTAATCATGAACTACGATGATTTTCAGAGGCAAAATCAGGTCACAGTTAAGGGACAAACTGTCTAATTTGTATGCTGGTGAGGTAGTTGTTTGTAACCAAAATATTTTTTTCTTTTGAGGATAATTTTTTATCAGCTAATATAATGGTAATAATTATTTCCCTTGAGTATTCTTGATTAATCGTCCCCCACCCTCCAATTAACGGGTTAGTCCTGTATGGATCTCTCTCTCTCTCTCCTAACAAATGCAACATAGATGACATTAGTATAAAGTGCCACCTAGTGGAGTCTGCAAGATGGGCTATTTATTGACATAGCTGGAATTAGCAAGATAGGCTATTTACTGACATGACTGGATTCAGCAAACTGAATTATAAACTGACATTGCTGGAAGTTCGTATGTAGCGAGCAGCTAGGTGGGTTACTATTCCATATTTGGAGGCTGAATGCATACTAATGTGCATGCAAAAATTTTGCCTGGCGAATGGTTAACCTTTAATTGTGGGCTGGTTAGCCACTACACTTGGCAGATAGTTAACCTTTAACCATGGGCTAGTTAGCCACTACCTGTGGGCTAATTAGCCACTACAGTTAGCAGCATGTCTAATGTATGTTTGCAAATTTCTTCTGTGACAAAGTACAAACCATCAGAGATAAACTTGACAACACAATTTCAACTGACTCGTCATCACCATACAGCTGCGATATAGAATTTCAGCGGCAACCGTTAGCAGCATTTGAACCTGTCTCTATGGATTTAGTACGTACAATCATGATGAAGAGTCCACCAAAGTCATGTGAACTTGATCCTATTCCGACATCACTGCTGCTTGAATGCTTAGATCCAATATATTGCCTTCACTAACTGATGATATTATTACCTCTCTCTCATCCGGGGAATTCCCATCATTTTTCAAAACTGCCATTGTAAAGCCTCTGCTGAAGAAACCAACACTCGACCATAACGATTTAAAGAACTACCGCCCAGTTTCTAATCTCCCATTCATGTCAAAAATCTTAGAAAAAGTTGTTCTATCCCAACTTGTATCTCATCTGAATTCAAACATTCTTTTTAGCAATGTACAGTCTGCATATCGCCCTTGCCACAGTACTGAAACTACTCTTCTGAAAGTAGTCAATGACCTTCTCTCTGCTTTGGATAGCAGAAAGATTACAGTCCTCACTCTCCTTGACTTGTCTGCAGCATTTGACACTATAGACCATGATATATTACTTCACCGTCTCCAGCATGTATTTGGCATTCACCATACAGCCTTACTATGGTTCAAGTCCTACTTGGTCAACAGGACACAAATTGTGTCCGCAAATGGCATACACTCCAGCCCAGTTGATCTATGCTGTGGTGTTCCACAGGGTCTGTTCTTGGACCTGTTCTCTTCATTCTATACACTCAGCCACTCTCAAGTGTCATAGATCATCATCCAGTGTCTCACCAATTGTATGCTGATGACACCCAAATATACAAATCTAGCCACCCAACTGAAGTTGAAGCTACCATATTCAAGGTGTAGAGAGGTGCATTTCCAATGTGAAATCATGGATGACATGTAACAAGCTGCAGATGAATGATGACAAATCTGAAGCTATTCTGATTACAACACAAAGACTATCTCATTCACATCCTTTACCTTGGACAATAAATATCAGCAACACCAACATTAAATTCACACAGTCAGTACGAAACCTAGGTGTTACTCTCGACAGTACTCTCTCATTGCACCAACATGTCATGAACATATGCAAGGCTGCATATCTTGAGCTGAGACGCATCAGCTCCATTCGCAAGTATCTTTCAGTTGATGCCACTAAAACACTTGTGTTCCTTAGTACTTTCAAGACTGGACTATTGTAACTCAGTTCTGTCTGGTTCGTCTCAATATCTACTCCAGAAACTTCAAAAAGTTCAAAACACAGCTTCTCGGATCATCCTTAGAATACCACGATCAGAACACACCTCCCCCCTGATCTGTACCCTACACTGGCTATCTATTCGATCCAGAATTAAACACAAAATTTGTTCTCTGTTCTATGTTTCACTGATGGGCTCCAGTCCAACATACCTATCTGACCTCACCCCTGTGTACACACCTGCAAGATACTTATGCTGCGCTTCTTACACTCGTATTCTCATTATTCCCATTATGAAAATGAAATCATATGGACAACGCTCTTTTGCATACCAGGGCCCAGCAACGTGGAACGAATTGCCCACTGAACTTAGACACAAAGACTGATCTCATTCAAGAGCGCTCTTAAAACTCACCTATTTCAACTTCAAGAACAGACTTAAAGACCTAATGTTTCCTTACATTAAATATTTACAGAATGTTTTCTGTTTTCTAATTTTGTGGTGTTTGTTTTTATTTTTGTAATCATATCATTATATATGTTTTTTAAGTGTTGTCAAATGTTGTAAAGCGCTTAGAGCTTCTAAAGATTAGGTGCTATACAAAGTCCTCATTATTATTACATGTATTATGTAAAAATGAAAAATAACTCTTAAGTTTTGACAATATGTGTCTTTTTTCATTAAAATATGCTTCATTGTAATGGAATTATGGATATAATATGGTAATACTGTGGACCCAGTGACCAAACTTAAATCATTATTTTACGATTGGTTTTTAAAATGTGCAGTGATGTGGGTTAAAAATAATGAACCTTAATTTTTTATCTTTATTTCCATTTTAAATTATTTTTATTTGATGAAATTCAATAATTCCTGCAGTACTGTGGTAAATTAGTACATACATGGTATATACAACATTTCGATACATAATGATGTTCTCACTAAACCACAGCTCAGTACTTAATGTGGTCAGTGTTTATGTACCTCAACTACTGCAATACAAATGAAGGTGAATTGTATAATGTAAACATTACTTTGAAAAGCAGAGGCATGTATTGAAGTGTATGAACTAAGTTTTAGGGTATTTACCAGGCATGGAGCTGATTACTATTGTAATGGTAATTGTAATCAATTACAGTGTGAGCTGGAATCATAATTGTAATTGTAATTATTGATTTCAGAAGCTCTGTAATTGTCTTTCATTGGCAGTGTAACTGCATAGTGTAATCATAATTGCAAATGATTACAACCAAAAAATTATTAATTATATTCTTAATAATTGTAAGAATAATAAAAGTTTCTATGACAAAAGACCAGGATTATTGGCTATTACAATAAGTAATGGGTAATTTATACAATGTATGATATTCCCCCCCCAAAAAAAATATAAGCAGATACAAAGCAATCATAATCATCCCCCATGTAATCTTAATCATAATCTTGGTTTCCAAATAAAGTTTAATTGTAATCATAATCATCAGTGCGAAACAACCTGTAATCATAATTGTAATTGAGCACCTGTAATCGACCCCATGCCTGGTATTTACCTTATTCTGTAAATTATTAATATTTGAACAAATTAAGAAGAAAAAGTATTAAGAAAAAGCAGCAGCAGATGCCTGTAATTGGGCCTCTCACAATTAGCCCAGTGACATCACTGTAAATTCTTAATAGATGGCAAAAGATATTGAAGCCCTGATGGGTAGTTGAGAATAAATAAAAACAAATATAAAAACTGGTATAATGTTTTGTATAGTTGCATTCCTAGTGTTAGATTAGAAAGCTTTATCAGCATTTGAACGCATTAGAGAATTGACAGACTTGCTGGATTTGATAGAAATTAATCAAATATCAGCTACTCGGGTCCAAATAAGCTTTACTTTACCAACTGTGATCCAAATGATCAATCACATGTTCATAGTACTTACATGTTACATATGAAAAGACATAACTGAAAATATTGCAAGATATGATTGTCTACCTATCTTTAGTTCTTTTAATCAGTATACTGGTAGATCTTGTAAGATATTATAGTGTAGCTTGGAAAACAGGCTTGTATCATTAGGATCTTGTACAACTTCAATAATGAGCAATATTCATGCATACTAATGATCTAATCTTGTATCTGATTGTCTGAGCATGTTACCACTTTGGAGACTGTATTTCTGATTTAATCATACAGTAGGTAAAATCAACATAAAGTTTCAAAGAGTGTTTGAATATGATGTGTTTTACAATACTAAATAGGGGCCCCGAGTGGCCAAGTGGTCTAAAGCACTCTCACTGTTACGGATGATTGCTGTCTCACCTCTGTCTGCGTGGGTTCAAGTCTTGGGTTCAGCCAATGTGGGTATGTGAGAAAGCTTGCCAGTAGCTTCTCGTGGGTCAGTGGTTCTTTCCAGGGTTTTCTCATGTTCTTCCTCCACCATTGATACTGGCCGGCATATATAGCCTATCTTGTGCTGAAAACTGGCGTTAAACCCTACAACTACAACACCAACAATAATACTAAATAATCCTCCTCATTGAAATGGTCACTTCATAAGATATATAAGCCAGGTGAGTAATACCAGGCCATCTTTTGCCTCTTGTGACAGCAATGCCTAGGAAGGGAAATACTGGCACTGGTAGCCCAAAAGAAATGAAAAGACTTGCTTATGACTAAATCTTGCTGATTGCATTGTGTGCTAAATGATACAGGTCAACAATGTGAGTACTGCTGATCAATCATATTGTAGCCACTTGTGAATCACAACCACATTTCTCAGGTTGTGCCTGTCTATCAGTATTTCTTTTAAAACAAAATGACTGAAGTGAAACAGATCAGATTGCAGTAAGTGATGATAACTTAACAGCGAACCTTACAAGAATGTGACATGAGATGCCATAATCCAACTTATATAATGTGACCTTGATCTTTTAGATCTTGCATACTATATTACCGCTAAAATCACTGCAGTGCACTGATGTATGTTGAATGAACATCATACATTGAGTTGTGCAGCAGGAACAGTATACTGAGATACATCCCAGAATATGGAAACTATTTTCTGATACATGTACATGTACAAGGTATACTATTCAAGTAAAATTAAATGAAAAATACAAAAGACACCTAACATGCAGCATGATCATATGCTCTGGTGGATGCTCCCACAAGTCACATAGAATTTTAGTCTTGTGAAAAAGTTTTGCAACTGCAGGGGCTATCTCAGTCGCTAACCTTTGTGCATGCTCTTTATTACAACAAGCTTGGAGCAACAATAATCAAGTCTGTCAGTCTGTATGTTAGAAGGCTGGATTCTACAATGTACTGTTACTTAACTGAGGAACAGCAACTTTATTGTTCAGATTTGGCATGTAGTTTTATACAGTGCAGTTTGTTTCATCTCTACATGTCACTAAGCTGTAAGGGGACACCTATAACTTACTGTTAGTTGCACTGAACCCCAGACACCTTCTTAACCCGCACTTCACCTTAATAAATAGTACCCCTACAGTTTCATTTTCAGTCTCACCTTTGGCGTGTTTAACTCTGTGTGTGTGTGTGTGTGTGTGTGTGTGTGTGTGTCTGTGTGTGTGTGTACTGGAGTGCTATGGTATTGCAGGTATTAAATGTAGTGATCAACAAATAAGTAAATAAAGACACTGACCCTCAAGATATTATATATATGTCTGTTTGTTCTTTGCTCTGTATTAACATTAATTTCCAGTTTAAATCAGATGATTGTGGGAAATATCAATAAAGATGCCATGTAGATTCCAGGTTGTGCAAGGGGTGTTACTCTGATATCAAGGTTGTCACGGAATTGTATAAATCCCTCTATTTATTAAATACATGTACTCAGGTTTTGTTTTTTGTGTACAACGATACCCGAGGGTGATTTATGTATATTGTACAATATTTCAAAATAGTGAGTTCGGTTTATCCCTGCCACATGTGTGAAGTGCTATTGATGGGAATCGATTTACATCTAACGCACTGACGATGTACTGCTGCATCATCTGTATATAAATGCCTTTCCTTAAGGCAATATCTTCACATTACGGAACGTCTTGTCAGTAAGCAGTCTAGTTAAGGACACATCTTCAGCTGTAGAGGTATGTAAATTATTTATTAATTTCTTGTGTATAAGTTATAACTGTTGTACTACCACGTTTATTTTCGTATATTGTCAATGTAGCTTTGGCTTGTGTAGTATAATGCAAATATTTTCTAAATTTGCATTTTTAAGAAACATTTAATACCGTAGGATTCTTATCAGACATGTGTAGGTTCACTTCTGAACCTGTTTATTGCTTTGTAATGTTGTGCCGATAATGTAATTTGTATAGCTTACTGTATATAATGTCATTATGTGTTATCTTATATGCATGTGTCATGCATAGTACACGGTATTAGATGTATTTTCAGCTGATCGGAGCTGACCATGGTGATTAGAGCTGACCGTGGCAGCTGTGGAGCTGATCCGTGGTGATCAGAGCTGACAGCAGCTGTGGAGCTGACCATGGTGGTCAGGATTAACGGGGTACCAGCTGTAGAGCTGACCATAGAAGTTGACCATGATGGCTGTGTTACTGACCATAGCAGCTGTAAAGCTGAACCACAGCAGCTGAGTGAAAGTGTTGCTGGTCGAGTGGTGATCGGGCGTTGCTGAGCGATTGGTGGTCACTGATTGCTTGATTGACCAAGGAATTGAATGGTGGTCAGTGACTACCTGAAATGCTGACTGCTTGATTGACCAGTGTGACTGGTAGCCACGTGTGTTAATGACGGAGTGTTTTGTTACTCCATGCATGTAATCTTTTAGCCATGGGCTAATTTTGGGGTTTATTATACCCAGTGTTTTGGGATTGTAAAGATATTTTGTATGATATCTGTCCCATTATTTTCATCATTTTACATTTGAGTAAAGTACCTCATTTTTCAGTATTTGAGTGAATACATTTTACTACACAAGTAAAGTACATCATTTTACTATTTGAGTAAAACACATCATTCTTTTCGTCGTGTGAAATTACTGTAAATCATTAACCTTTGTCCTTTTACTGTGTAAGATCATTTATTTGTATTTATATTTGTTGCATTATTAGGTTTGTGCAGATGGTGTTAATTTGTCCAATATTTGGATCTTATATACACATGTATTAATCATAATTCTTTTCTCATTTAAGTCATTCATCAATAAACATTGTATTTGTATCACCATCAGAAGTGTTCTGTTGTGAATCCGAAATCCAACCTGGTTATCTTGTTACAATGGTAAGACAGAAATTTCTTTTTTTTTTACAATGGCATATACTGGCCCTAATGTTAGGATCTTCATGTATATGCTGCACAAATTGTAATTCAGTTTGAAAATTGAATGGTACTTCAATAGCTCTCATTCTGTCACCTATACCCTTCAACCACAGAAATTTATCAGAGAGAATTAAAACAATTCATATGTAACCACTTGTGACAGGGGTTGCACCATGATTGTTGGTGAAAATGGGCACACCAACATGAGCGTGAAAGTACTTGTCGACTACAGACAGTTTAAACAAAACCAAGTGTTACAATAAAAAGTAATCATGTACCACAAAGTTTTTAAGTCAACACCTATCAGTTGCAAAAGCCACCAGAAAACCAGCATTAACGTCCTTCTTTATTTTGTCACTTATTACCTACCATATATTTGATCTCTTGCTTCTGACAAATATGGTAATCATGTGATCTGTCTCTTGCATAAAATCATTGGACACTATAAATGACAAATTGGTAAACAATTCATTACAGTGGTATCGATTTTAAGAAGATATAGATTTTATTTGAGAACATGGGGTATGGCCATGTTTCGAACAAGTGAAATTCATGGGTGCAATTTTAAAAAGTGTACTCACCAGCAGTTCCAACATTTTCCCAAAATAAAACTGGTGATGCAGAGCTAGTAACTTATGGTCTTCCTCTGTTTACAAGATCAGCACACAATAGGCAGCGCAATGCAGAAAATTGCAGAAAACCTCAAATGAAACAATACCAAAGAACCTGTGACATCATAGGAAGCTGCCATATATATATAGAATATATGTAAAGTATGTACACTGCATCAGTGATACACCACGAGGTGTATAAATTTTTCATTAAAAGGAAACCCGGCTTGCCGAGTGGTATATCGTTGATACAGCGTACATACTGTACATATATTTTATTTACATCACATACAAATACATATATTTGCCCTTTGAACGGAGTTAAGATTTACTACAGGCAGCTGTTTATTGATCGAGTGAATGAACTCCTCACATCCCCGATTGTGTCCGCTACAAAATGTAGTTCTGTGCCTTTTGTGGCTATTCACAATCACCTTTGCATATTGATGAGTTGTTTGTGTTCTGTTTTTAGTTTCTATTTATCTTCACATTGATTAAATCAAATACATTTTTATGATTTAAACATGAAAGATGGCTTTAACAATAAAAGTAGAGCACTACAAACACTTGGTTAGCTACGCCATTCACATGCACACTGCCATTCATGTACCGGCACATGGAAATTAATATGGAATAAAAATTAAGCGAAATGACGAACCAACAAGAGGTAATTAAAATAATTTAATATATTTACAGTTGATCTAAGTCATTATTCTGCTTTAGTAACAGTACCACTGACCATAAACTCTCTCTCTCTCTGGTCAGTTTGACTCTATCACACTATTCATAAGTCCAGAGATATCGTGGGATGACACAAAAGAAAATCCTCAACGTTTGTCATTTCCTAGATTTTAGTCCATATCTTGCTATGATGGTCCAGAGAGAGAGAGAGAGAGAGGCCTTTGGACATTTTCATATTAATAATAATCGATTTTTAGAACATTATAGTATGTTTAAGAAACAAAAACAAAGCATTACATACATCACAGTATGTGTACCATGTAACAGAGGAATTTACTGTATACATGTAATGTCAACATGGTTTGCAACTTTGTATCATTGATCAACACTGTAGATAAACCCCAAGGTAAGTGCACACATATTGTTACGACAAACAATATTCTTGTAGGTTACTTGGTGTAATTTCTATTTCAAGTTTTAATCCACCCCAAATTCCTTTTCCCTCTAACTCCACATTTCTGCGTAGTTTGTCTGTTATGCATGAGAGGGGAGGGGGAAACAAAGCAGAAAGGATTGTGATGAAAATGTGTACCATATTAAATTCATTTAGAAAATGAGGATTATTAATACTTTTTATCATTATTTTCATACTTCACTAATGATTAATGTGTGGAAATTCATCATTGATATAGAATCAACTTTTGACGGTCACTGGAATGTTTATATACGCATATTATTGCACCATGGGCAGATCACAATTTGATGTACCAATAGTACTGGTATATCAATTGTTTTATACCAACACATTAAATAACATGTTATTTTTAATGTATGTGTATCTATATATATATATATATATATATATATATATATATATATATATATATATATATATATATATATATATGAGGTGCATATGATTTGCTGAGCTTAATAATAATAATAATAGTAATAATAATAATAATAACTTTATTTAAAGAAGAAGCTTATTTGGTCCACTGATAAGTTTTTACAAGATGTGTCTTTAGACGACAAATGCTATTAAAAACTAGACAATTGGTCTACTGCTACATTAAAATATGTACAAGCCTTTAAGGATGAATACATACAGGATTCATACAAATAATAATAATAATAATAATAGTAATTGTAGTATTGTGTAAAATATTATAGGTGAATACATGATAACAATGTTGTAAAAAGTAATAGTACTGAATTAAACAAAATCATACAGATGATTGTTTCTGTAGATGTTGGCTAAGGATCTTTTTCAAAGCTTGGCAATGGTCAGCTGACTTTTTGTAAGGTGGTATAGAATTCCATAGTTTGGCTTCAGAAAAAGCAAAACTCTTCTTATAAAACTCTGAATTTGGTTTAGGTGAATATAACTTGTTGTTTGAGATGTATCAATGTTCATACATATGTACATTTTTACCCATTTAAAGTTACATTTAAGATAATCAGGAGCCATACCATGTAAGGATTTATAGACTGGTAAACCCACTTGTAACTGATTTCTCTGCTAAAATGCAAGCCAATTTAAAAAGATTTGTTGACAGTGTTTGTTACCACTATGAAGACCATATTCTTTTATTACATTTTGATCAGACTTAAATGTGAGCTGGTATCATCAAAATCTTGAGCAAGTTCAACAGTGAGCAAGATTCTTTGTCCCCCATGGTATCATAACTGTGGAAGGAAAAATGAATTGCAACCCAAAGAACACCAAGTCCACAACTTAAAGATTTTGAGCCTAAAAATGCTGTGGAGAAATTTGTTAAAGTTTGAAAATATTGAATATAGTATACTGTGTTGCTTAAAGTTGAAATGAAAAAAGTGAAAAGAATTTGGTCATTTATTTCTTTCAGTGTCTTGAAAAAGTAATTGAGCTGCACACAACATTAAAGAATGGCAAGATTAAGGCATTAATAATTGTCATTGTTATAGCATCACAGGAGATCATAATTATCATGGTTATCAACTGTATTTATTTTTCATTTGTTTATTATAATGCTAATTATATTATAATAAATGAGCAATAGCAATTTGATGACATATATTGGTGCCTCAACATTCATAATGTTCTAGATTATTGCAAGGGAAGATTATTTTTATTAGGAATGCAAGTTTTAGTGCAGTGACTGCAACATTCAAAATCCTGGGAGAACCCTGATTCTTGCATCTGACAATTCTTCTATTAATAATAATAATAATAATAATAATAATGAAGGCTTTGTATAGTGCCTAATCTTTAGAAGCTCTAAGCGCTTTACAACATTTGACAACACTTAAAAAGCATATATAATGATATGATTACAAAAATAAAAAACACCACAAAATTAGAAAACAGAAAACATGCTGTAAATATTTAAGGTAAGGAAACATTATTAGGTCTTTAAATCTGTTCTTGCAGTTGAAATAGGTGAGTTTTAAAAGCGCTCTTGAATGAGATCACTGTCTTTGTGTCTACGTTCAGTGGGCAATTCGTTCCACGTTGCTGGGTCCTGGTATGCAAAAGAATCTCCATATGATTTCATTTTCATAGTGGGAATAATGAGAATACGAGTGTCAGAAGAGGAGCGTAAGTATCTTGCTGGTGTGTACACATGGGTGAGGTCAGATAGGTATGTTGGACTGGAGCCCGTCAGTGAAACATAGCACAGAGAACAAATTTTGTGTTTAATTCTGGATTGAATGGATAGCCAGTGTAGGGTACAGAGCAGGTGGGAGGCGTGCTCTGATCGTGGTACTCTAAGGATGATCTGAGAAGCTGTGTTTTGAATTTCTTGAAGTTTCTGGAGTAGATATTGAGACGAACCAGACAGAATTGAGTTACAATAGTCCAGTCTTGAAAGTACTAAGGAACACACAAGTGTTTTAGTGGCATCAACTGAAAGATACTTGCAAATGGAGCTGATGCGTCTCAGTTCAAGATATGCAGCCTTGCATATGTTCATGACATGTTGGTGCAATGAGAGAGTACTATCGAGAGTAACACCTAGGTTTCGTACTGACTGTGTGAATTTAATGCTGGTGTTGCTGATATTTATTGTCCAAGGTAAAGGATGTGAATGAGATAGTCTTTGTGTTGTAATCAGAATAGCTTCAGATTTATCATCATTCATCTGCAGTTTGTTACATGTCATCCATGATTTCACATCGGAAATGCAAATCTCTATGCCTTGAATGGTAGCTTCAATTTCAGTTGGGTGGCTAGATTTGTATATTTGGGTGTCATCAGCATACAATTGGTGAGACACTGGATAATGATCTATGACACTTGAGAGTGGCCGAGTGTATAGAATGAAGAGAACAGGTCCAAGAACAGACCCCTGTGGAACACCACAACATAGATCAACTGGGCTGGAGTGTTCTCCATTTGCGGACACAATTTGTGTCCTGTTGACCAAGTAGGACTTGAACCATAGTAAGGCTGTATGGTGAATGCCAAATACATGCTGGAGACGGTGAAGTAATATATCATGGTCTGTTGTGTCAAATGCTGCAGACAAGTCAAGGAGAGTGAAGACTGTAATCTTTCTGCTATCCAAAGCAGAGAGAAGGTCATGAACTAGTTTCAGAAGAGTAGTTTCAGTACTGTGGCAAGGGCGATATGCGGACTGTACATTGCTAAAAAGACTGTTTGAATTCAGATGAGATACAAGTTGGGATAGAACAACTTTTTCTAAGACTTTTGACATGAATGGGAGATTAGAAACTGGGCGGTAGTTCTTTAAATCGTTATGGTCGAGTGTTGGTTTCTTCAGCAAAGGCTTTACAATGGCAGTTTTGAAAAATGATGGGAATTCCCCGGATGAGAGAGAGGTATTAATAACATCAGTTAGTGAAGGCAATATTGGATTTAAGCACTCAAGCAGTGATGTCAGAATCGGATCAAGTTTACATGATTTTGGTGCACTTCTCATCACGATTGTGCGTACTAAATCCATAGAGACAGGTTCAAATGCTGCTAACGGTTGCTGCTGAAATTCTATATCGCAACTGTATGGTGACGACGAGTCAATTAAAATTGTGTTGTCAGGCTTATCTCTGATAGTTTGTACTTTGTCACGGAAGAAATTTGCAAACAGGTCCGGAAGGTCGACTAGAGAGAAGGTAGTTGGAAGTGGTGTACATTTGTTCCTTGACATTAGCTTGTTAGTAATCTCGAATAGCTCTTTGCAGCTGGAACT
>JAECUM010044412.1:0-10697 GCA_016617855.1 Megalonaias nervosa | reverse complement strand
ACATCACGCAATAATATCCACAAGCAGAAGTTCCAATAGGTTGAAGTTGATTAGACGAATAATTAATTACTTTACATTTTTGAGATATATATTTTTTATTTACATCACTTGGTGGAAGTCCAAATGAGTCAAAGTAATTATTACCGTAAACTGCTACCCAATGTGTGCCAGATCCGTCGTTGAAATCTTGTATATTTATCACACAAGAACTTGGTGCCGCAGCAGGCGATTTTATCGCTTCAAGTTCATCTTTGGAATAAACTCCGTGAAAATTTTTTGCTTGTTTTAGCTTATCAAGTATATCAAAATTACTTAACGGGGTCTCGTGTCCGGTAATGTTAGTCCTCGTCCTATTCCCAGTAGATTTGGCAGTAGACTTCCCGTTAGTCCCTCTAAAAGTGGAGCTATTGGAATAAATCCTCCTTTGGTTGTTCTTCGACGTCGCGGTGTCTTTTTTTCGTTGTTGTTTTTCTTTTTTGCTGTTTTTCGTTTGGGCATTTTTTATTCATCAGTCACATAAAATTAAACTGAAAAGTTAAACTGAAACATTAAACGAAACATTAAACTGAAAAGTTAAACTGAAATATTAAACGAAACATTAAACGAAACATTAAACTGAAAAGTTAAACTGAAACATTAAACGAAACATTAAACTAACAAGTTAAACTTGCAAAATTGGTAATTGTGTTACTTAAACTGAAAAGTTAAACTGAAACATTAAACGAAACATTAAACTAAAAAGTTAAACTAAAAAGTTAAACGAAACATTAAACTAAAAAGTTAAACGAAACATTAAACTAAAAAGTTAAACTAAAAACTTAAACGAAAAAGTTAAACGAAACATTAAACTAAAAAGTTAAACTGAAAAGTTAAACGAAACATTAAACTAAAAAGTTAAACTGAAAAGTTAAACGAAAATTTTCTTTATACCACTGCCAACAATACCACTGCCCTCAACTGCTTTTTTCGTTGCGCCTGATACTGCTCCAGACGCTGCTGCTAATCCTAATGTACCTAACACCTGCAAAAGTTTTGGTAATAACGTTCTGGCCATTACAGATAGTGCCGGACCGAAGAAGCCGCCATGTTTTGCCATTGCTGTTATTTGTGTGGCACTTAAATTTAAAACAAAAGGTTTGCTGCGGTTATACTTATTTACTTGTTTTTTGGTTAACATTAATTTTGTTAAAGTACCCGCTGCGTTAGGATTGATTTTTAATGATACCTGCCTCTGTTTTGCAACAGCAGCTGATAATTTTTTCACTTGGCCATCAGTCAAATATATTTCTTTTACAATATATTTTGTCATCTTATATGAAAGTTACAGATTAAACTTTCACCGACATTTTACCTCCGACATGGTCGACTGTAACTACTCTATCGCTGATCACTAACGCGTACACGTACAACTGTGCCATTGGAACTTCTCCGAGAGTCCATTTGATTTCAATATCAGCAGTTGAAAATACATCTCTTTCATTTTGTTTACTAACATCAAAATGAAATATCGGAGAAAGTGTACGAAACTCCTCTACTGATATCTGAGATCCATCTCCGACATCTTGATATTTTTGTATTGCGTCGATTAGGTACGTGTAAGGTCGAGTAACATTATTATTAGCGTCATCTGCAAAATTGCATTCTATCGCTCGTTCTGGATATTGCTTTGAATTTATTCTAGCATATATACGTCTAACATCGGCATTATGAAATATCGCATTGTTTTGTTGTTGGTTACCACGTCGCGCTTGTTGCTGAAATACAACAAATAATTGTCTTGGCAGTTGTTCGCTTGATGTTGTTGTGACTCGCCATGTGTAGTCGGTGGTATTGTTAACTGCTGTTTGATATATTTTATGTTGCTGAAAATTGATTTTGTTTGTGCGGTTTTGAAGAACTTCATCTAGTTCGAGAGATTTTGTTACTGTCGGTGTTATTCGTGGCATCCAAAGTGCAAGTTTGTTTATAATAAACTGTACATCAGCTCCTTTGACCTAAACAGGCAGTCGTTTTGTTCTGATCGATCTAAAATAAGTGTATGTTTAACTCCACGAAACACTTAATTGTAATCGCGACAAAAGCCAAATATTATACTTAATGGCAGCATCATTGTAATCTGACGTGATCCTGCTGCAAGTGCCTTTCTCGTAGCATAACCGTCATTGTAACGTGGATTTTTTTACGTTAATTGCTTTATTAACTAAATCTAACATTGCAACACCGTTTGCAGCTGCTCCTGGTGGTGTTATACCAAAATTATTACAAGCAGCAATAAGAGAGACTCTTGTAGCGGCTCCATTAGCGCCTGCATCTGGTGCGGCTATACCAAAATTAGCAGTATTAGCAATAACAAAATCTCTTACAATTATAACATCTGCAGCGGCATCAGCTCCGTGTACTAAAACACCTTTGGAGAGAAGTTCATTTGGTACGGCTAAACCACCACTTCCGGTATCTTTAAACCACATCATGTCAGTTGCAGTTGATCTGGAGTAATCATCAGGAAACGAAATAGTATTTAAGATTGTACTTGCAACTTGCAAGTGACTTGAAATATCCTCAACAGTTTGATTGGCCAGCTGATATCTGGCACTTTTAAATAAACACCAGCCATTATTTACAAGAGCTACTTCTGTTCCGGCTGCAATTGCAACAGGTGGATTAGCTATCGTCATAATCTGGCCACGAACTTCCAATACAGCCTTGTGTGGCAGTAGAAATACATCTTCGTCTCGGGTATTAAATGTTCTAACACCAGTTTTATTTGACTCATTAGAATTTTCGTCGAGATACTCAACATATTCAGATTCTGTCACGATGTTGTCCTCGTCATAAGTTTCTGTTAAATCGAGATAATTTTTGACAGACATTTTTTATTTATTAAATTAAACAATTTTCTAACGGTTACTATGTAATTGGTGTTGTTACTTTAGATATTAACTTTTGTATAATCTGCTCGCCCTTGGGTGATAAAAGTTTTTTTGTTGCTGTTATCATAGCACGTTTAGTTTCTTTTCTTGGAGCGATTTCTGATATAACCTGTTTGATTGTCGGTGGTGATTCACTTTGCGGTACGCCTTTAATTTTATCAGTCATTTTTTGTCCCACTGCAGTTCCGGCTGCAGATGCGAGTCCAGTTGCAAAAGCTTTTGAAGCGTCGAGTGCAATTGGTGCAACTTTATGCGCGATTCCCGAAACATTTTCAATAATTTTGGCAAATATATTTCCCAAAAATCCTCCCACTATTTTTCTTCTATAAACTTTTTTTTTCATTATATCTGAGGTTGCATAATCTTTTGTAAAGCTTACAATTACTAAAATATGTTTACTATGTCAATAACCTTGTTATTGTACGCGTAAGTGTAAATAATAAGTAACAACCTCGTTATTCAAATCCAGCTGTCGTCCAGATTGATCTGTCAACTGCATATTTATACTCGTTAGTTGATTTTCAACATTTAGCGGATAATAAACAACTTGTCGCGGATTAATTTGCATGAGCGATCCCGGTGGAACATCTGGTGAAAAACTATATATCGTTTGTCCTTTACTGCCGTGAGCTGAGTAAGATCCAGACGCAATGGAGCAATTTATCAGTATTGTATTTACGTCAGTTATATTTACCGAAAATTCACCGTCAAATGTTATAGAATGTCCTGGTAAAGAGTTATATCTTATACGATCAAATCCAATCAGCGACGCTATGTTTTCTGGTTTTGAAAAATCTACATCAAAACTATTTTTTAATGTTATTCTGGCGCGTAAGGTATTTTAATTTGGTGTTAGCTCAAAATTTTCAGCGTCGTTTTTATCATAAGATATTATTAATTCGCGTATCGTCTTCTTTAAATCGGTTATGTTGTAGGCTCCTTGCGGAATAACTATTACAATATTACCAGTGTCTCAATTGGGGGAAGAATAAAATGTAAATTCATCATTGACACCAGTTTTCACATTAGCCATGGAGTGCCAATACGTACATGAAATTAGTCCAATTTCGTACTGTTTTTCAGTATCAAGTTGTATTGGCGGAGTATAATTTACTGAAAAATTTGCGCTATCTTTAGCTAACGCGGCCGTACTAGAGTCTAGTAATAATGTTGTTGACATTGTTATATATAACATTTTACAAAATTAAGTCGCCTTGATTCATATCAAATGAAGGTGTAAAGTTTCGTATTCATCAGATGTTAATAAATTTTCCGATCTTAAATAATCAAGTATATCAATAATTTCCTTATCAATTTCGGCGCCAATATTTCCTGCTTCCTTTGATGATATCAACAGCATCAATCTGCCAATCATTTCGGCAGTTGATGCAAATATTTTTACACCTGTTCCGGTTACTTGCGGTTGTTCAAGTGATCTTTATAAAGTTTTTTCTGCCATCATTTTCTTACCCTCAGCTAACATTTTTTTGCTATAATCTAGTCTTTCCTCATCAAAACATTTTGCTTCAGTATCTATAGTACTAAGGTGAGTATCATTTTTATGTTTTTTTCCCTAATTTTGTTATATTAATAATAACTTGCTTATAAAGGTTAGCAATAATTGCGTGTCGACGTAATCTAATATTTTGTTTATAGTTTTCATTGCTTGCTGTTATATTTTTAGTATTATCTTCACCTTCACCTTTATTCATTATTTCTTCTAGTTTTTCTAAATTTTCATCGGCATCAAAATCCTCTTTTGCAATATGATGTAATCTAAGATTTTTATATAAATACTCTTTATTAAAATCATTATATTTGTATTTTTTTATTTTATCAAACATATTTCTTCTATCAAATTCAATTTTTTTTAAAAAAAATCTTCTTTCCAACTTTTTTTTCTATATCTTCTAACTTTCTTCTAATCGGCCCAACTGTTAAACTTCCTAATTTTCGTTCAAGTTCAAGTGGATTATTGATCAGACGATCTATTTCAGCTTGTCTACCAACAGGATCATCAATATTTGCTGAAAGTTCTTCAGCTAATCTTTTTTTTTTCCTCGTCAGATCTACCAATAATTTTTGCGGCAGCTGCTTCTTGTTGTTCTCTAACAATTCCGACAAAACCTTTTTCCTGTAGTTTCTTAAGTTCTTCTGGAGACATTGTTTGCACTTCAGGTTGTTTTCCAAGTAGGGCCTCAGTAACCGGTTTGAAAATCGCGGCTGTTGTTTCCTCTGCAGACACTTGGCCACTTCGTGCTTGTTGAATCATCTTTCTAAGTTCTTCTTTAGATTTAGCAAGTTTTTTTTTTCAGATTTTCTATATGTTTTCTGTATTTTGCTTGTCTTTCCATAATTATTATATATACATTTTATATAAAACAAAAACTTACTGCAAGTAACTGTCAATACAACAACGAAACATTTCAGTTGGATCATGTGTAAGTTTATCGAATAAGAAAAAGTTATATTTATCCGCTGTCGCTTTATGATATAATTCAATAAATTTATCTTTTGTTACGTCGCCACATTGCTCGTTTGCAATATTTCTAACGTCAACATTGTCAAGCCCCGGAAATAATATAAAACAACCAGTATTTCGTCGAATAAATCTGTCAACATTATAAAAACCTTGGGTTAAATAAACAGAATTACATTTCTTATTATGCGATAGTGAAAAATATGATCTTCTTTTATTCATCTTTACATTATTTAGCGGAATATCGTCAAAAACTACTATCTTATGCTCGGACGAATCAAGTTGATTAACCGGAACAAGATCTTCTGGTTGTCTGATAATAAAAAAATCTTCACCAGCATCAAGATCATCGCGACGTTTGTCATTATATTCGCTTAGTAGCTCGTACTTATCTTGTTGTGGATCAATTGTATAAATATAAAAGTATTCACGAGAAGTAAATTCATAAGCAAATTTGTTTTTCCTGGTCCAGTTTGCCCAACAATAAGATAATGACAATCTGGAAGTTCATTGTTATGTTTATGTTTCACCAACCGCTCTGTATCAAAATGTAGTATCGGCGACGACGTTGTCGTTAATTTTGCCATTGTTTGTTATACATTTTATGTTATATTAAACTGACTAATGTTAACAATTTTATGTTATATTAAACTGACTAATATTAACAAATTTTTGTAGGATATTTAATAAATAATGAGCCATTATACAAAATTTGGAACAACATTAGGAGATTCATCGGCCATAATAACAAACGGCAATATTGATTTATCCGGATACCTAAGAAAATCTGGTGATACAATGACAGGAAACCTTTCTATGTCAAATCAGCGAGTAATAGATTTAGAAACAGATTATCCGCCAATAAATGTTGTTGATACACAAGCTGTTAGTTATAGCAACTAAAATCCGTCGACGGCAATAAACTAGATAAATCTGGCGGAATTTTGAGCGGCAACTTAGACATATCAGGAAAAAAATTATAAATTTAGAGACTGGATATCCACCAGCAAACTTAAATCAAACTCAAGCGGTGAGTTATACACAACTAAAATCTGTTGACGATAATAAGTTGTCACTGACAGGCGGAACTTTAAGCGACAACTTAGATATGTCAGGGAAAATATAATAAATTTAGAGACTGGATATCCACCAGCAAACTTAAATTATACACAAGCGGTAAGTTATTCACAGTTGAGGTATGTGGATGATAACAAACTTGATAAAATCGACGGAACGGTTATAGGTAGTATTAACATGTCAGGAAAAAAAATTATAAATTTAGAGACTGTATATCCGCTGGAAAACTTAAATCAAACACAAACTGTAAGTTATGCACAGTTAAAATCTGTTGACGATAGTAAACTTAACAAAGCCGGCGACACAATGACAGGTAACCTTGTAATGAGCAATAATTCAAAAATAACTGGACTACCAACAACCTCGTCACAAGCCGATGCTGATGCTATTAGTTATGCTCAGTTAAAGGAAGAACTTACTCCATATTTTAAGGAATCCGGTGGACCAATGTCAGGTAATATAAACATGAGAGACAAAAAAATAATGACGACTTACGTTCCAGTTAACCCTAACGATCTGACAAATAAAGCGTATGTTGATAGTCTGTCTAGTGGTATAAAACGAACTAAAAATAATGTTGGATATATTCCAACGCTTTATAAAGCAACTGACAACCGAGCCGGGTTTGAGGTAAGCGCATCAGCATATTATCCTGAAAATTATCCTTATTACGCTTTCTCTGATGGACATGAGTGGACGACCAACGGAAAAGTTGAACATTTTTGGATTAAAATTAAATGTCCTACTGCAGTTGCTATTTGGCAATTTCATTTGCACGGCAGATTAAACTCTAGAGTTGGAAGAATTTAAAATTGGCAATTGGAGGGATCAAACAATGATATCGACTGGATAACATTGTATAGTGCAGTAAATATGTATATTTCAACAGCACAGTATTTTACAGTTCGAGTGGAAAATATTGTTAACAAGTACTTATATTTTCGAGTTAATGTTTTTGCTGCTGAACATTCGTTTCGGGACTAACAGCATTTCAAATATATACACTCCATGATCAAATTTAATCTAATGCTATAAAATAATGTCAGAAAAAACGTTAACACAATCGTTTGCATACGTTGCGGAAGAATTTTATGATAATATTTTTAACCCAGCTAAAAAGGTTGGAGATGATTCACTAGCGGCACGTGCGATAAATACCAGAAAAAATGATTCAATTCCAATGATAAACTCTCCACTGTCAGAGGAAGAAAAAAAATTTGTTCGTGTTATGTATATGCGGGGACCACAAGAAAAAGAAGCAATAGAAAATTCAAAAGCGACAAGTAGTTACTGTTATCCTGATCATTGTCTAGAAGAAATTAAACAAGTTGAAATTATTCTAAAAAAAAAATATTGCTCGAGCTTGATTTTGGAAATTTGGATTTGATAATAAAATCGAACTTAATGAAAGAACGAGCTTACGGTGAAAGAGAAGATCAAAAAATGTCTGTAGAGAGTAGCCATAATATTCTCGACAGACTAGCGAAATCTGTGATAATGGGAATAAAAAGAAACAAGAAATTATATAATAGTTTTTCAAAACGAAACATTTTTAGGTATCTCGGTATGTACTACCACGACAAAGAAACCCTACTAAAAATCGTTGCTATAACACCAGACACCGAGTTAATTATTAAAGTGTACGCAAACGCTATTTTGCCAATGATACGTAAAAAAGACCCAGAATTTGATCCGATTATTGTTGACAGGTCTTTAAAGATAATTAAAGATTTTGACAATGAAATTAGTGATCTTAATAATATTGAGCGAGAAAACTTTTTTTTATAAAGTCAAAGAAACAAAGCTGGAAGAAAAAATTGATTCTCACTACGACATAAGTAAAGAAAATGATAGTCCATTACCATCACTTCATCGCTCTAGACAATTGTCATTACGAAATTATTACAATGAAATTGAAAATATATTCACATACCCATACAGATTGTTATGGGATCAAATAGTCTCTCTTTTAAAAATTACTCCCATTGCATCTTTGGGTGTAGGATTATTTGGAAAAGAAGCACTCCAAAAATTAATGCTAGCAAATTTCGTGATCGCATATGCAATTATCAGACAACATCTTGTTTTAAAAAATTACACGTTAGATCAAATAAGCTTGGTATTGGAGTATATTGATGAAACAGAAAGCGATTACAGTAATTTGGTGAATAAAACAGATTTGTATGCGGTTGAAGTAGGAAATACTTTTGACTCATACGCTTGGTTAAAGAAAAATGAGGTACTAACAGATGAACGATATAAGGATACTTCATCAGATGTTTATGACAAATACAGAATTTTTATAGCTGATCCGAATAATAATAAGTTCCGCGAGTTTCTTGATTCAGTTGCTGGTACTAGAACTTTTATTTTTGTATAAAAAATTGTATAATTAAGAAACATATCATCGATTTCAATCACATTTCAGAAGAAATTCCAAAACAATATGTTGACGCACTAGTACAATATTACAAATTTTATCATAAAAACCTCTGGTGTGTAAAAGAATGTTATAAATACTACCGTAGAATACTTCGAGTAATATCATATTTGTCATTGTTAATGACTAGCTCTGGTATAATCTCAAGTGGAGTATTATTAAATCCGTTTTTGTTAATAATATCTGGTGTCGGTGTCTCTCTTTCAACATTTGTGAAAAAAATTGAACCTAAACTTGAAACAAAAAAAGTGCTTGTAAAACAGCAAGTATCACTTACAAAAAATTACTTGATCAGACACGATCTTACTTGCGAGGTGTAAAATATGATATGGACGATTTAATACGCGAGTTTCGTATTATTGACAGTATGCTAACTGATATCCTACCAATGAGAGTCAGCAGGTATGAAAAAAATTATCATAAAATATGGTTACAACAGCAGTAGATCATCGTTCCAATTTTTGTATATCATTATCAAATAAAATATCAACCATATTGTCAAAAAATATCTGACCAACCATCATTTTCAGTTGCGAATAATCATACTGACCCATATGATAACCAACTTTTTTAATACAGTCTTTTATTATTTTAGGTTTTATTCCAGTATAGCATGAGGCTGATTTTATTGAATAAAATCTCTTACAAAATTTATTTGTTAGATCAAATCCAACATGTCGGATTGAATTATTGTACATTATATATAATATTTCATTGTTTAATATGAAATTTTGTCTAAACTTTAAAATATTTCAGTAGTAGACTAATAGGCTGGCCTTGGATTAGAGACCTAACTCCCCAAAAACAATCAGGTACACAAAATGTCTAATTTATCGGATACACAAAAAATGTTTTACTAGGGGGAGTTGGGTCTCTGGTGCAAGATCAGCCTATTAGTCTACTACTTAAGTTATCTGAGAAGTGTAAAATTATTAATTTTAGACCAGTAAGTTTACCGGTCTCCGGCACATAGAAAGCTATGTAACACAAAATGTAAGAACAATGTATTCGTTTCCTCTGCCTGAGAATGTATTTTATCGACCTGAATATTCTTTATGTAATGTTTTACTGATACCCATATATATAGGTACCAGGAAGGTTTGGAAAGTTTCTTGATTATTTATATCATTCAAAATATTACAACTTGCGTTCCGCCCCTTAATGGCACAAGAAGGAGACATGCATAAAGACTGACAGGCAGAGAGAAAATAAAACTGGAAAGTCTAGGGGATTTGATTGATATTGTGAATTACATTTAATTTACATATAAATGTGTATTTATTCATATAATTATGTTACTTTGTTATTAATTCGTACGTGGAAGTTCTTCGTTGATCTAAAGAGTATTGTAGCAATAGTCTACTGTATAATCCAATAGTATATGCGTATTCATATCCCCTGGGTGGCTAACAGTTGTATAGACAAACACTGGATATATCAATTTGGTTTATACCAACATGTTTAAAGCCCTTGTTGCCTTTATGATATATGAAGCATTAACCACACTGCTAGTGCATTATATAAATTATGCCTACAATATTCCAATTAATTGAAATGTTTTGTTCAGAGATTTAAACAATTGAAACAGACTAAAAATAAATAATACAAAGAAAAAAACAACATAACAGCATTTAAGTCACACACTTTTATTTTACTTGGTAAAGTTTAGTTTTCTCCAAAATAGAAATTCTACTTCATGATATGGTAGACTGGATTTTTCAAAATATGTGTATATAATAACCACAGTATGTATGTGTATATATATATATAT
>JAECUM010044410.1:0-20465 GCA_016617855.1 Megalonaias nervosa | reverse complement strand
GTGTAAAAAACAAGCAACTGATCCTATCTATAGTGTGACTACACATAAAATTTCCAGTGTGGTTAGATCCACAGGTAGACATGGAATTTACAGACTGGATTCAACTGCTCAACAACGTGGATTTGTACGCGAGCAATTACAACTAATTCCTGAAGACACACAATTACCACCGCTTTCACTTTTGTAAACTGGCTCTAGGGCGTCCAGCGCCCCGACGTCGATTACATTCAAGACAGGTCAGCATCCCAGATAATAATTCCAGGAATGTATTTTTCACCCATTCGTTCAAGGGTCCATGCGCACCATCTGAAGAAACTATGATAGGTTTGAGATTTTACACCACGTTGATTCCTTTCTCTGGCGAGTCTATGTGTAGGTGTCAAAATAATCATATCTGAACAGTTGTTTGGAAATAATTCAATCGCACGCGTTGTTTTACCAGAACCACCACAACCATTGACATAAACGGTTTTATGCCTGGCCACATAATCGTATGCACATGGTGCTGATGATTTTGATACTTCATTATTATTCTTTTAATATGTCCCCTTAATTTCAACGTCTGCAGATTCAGAATAACTAAATATATTTTCTCGCTTTATTCTCCATTCGCCCCATGATGCATCAGCGCCGATATGTAATTGTTCTAGTAATTCTGGGTATTTTTTATTGATATAAACTGATTCCGTGACGACTCTAACTGCGGTATCTGGAAATCTGTTTATCATTGAATAAGTAAATTGCGGTGGCTCACCATCAATATAGGTCACAATTGTACCTAATTTAGTTCCGTCTAACAGATAAGCATTACTTCGACTTAAATATATCTTTCTCTGTTGTATCAGCAATTATAAAATCGAGTTCAGTATCGTAAATAATTAATCTTGTACAACGTCGTTTATGATTACATGAACTACCCTGAGTAAATTTACCAATTATTTTTCTGCCGAGATCATTTGCAACCTTATTTTCATAATCAGTCTTATCAGGATTTTCATCATCAGAATAGTTCTTTTGTTGTGGCAACCAAACTTGTTTCTCCGGACGATATGATATAACTGCTTCACTTACAACCAATGATATCAATATTTTTGCATCAAGCATGTATCGTAATAAAACTATTGGAGCCCAATATTTTTTTCTGAAAAATGTCTTCCAAACCAAACATAACCAATCGGATGCAGATTTTCCGAAAACTCAAATGACTCGTGGCACGTATATGTAATTAAATTGATTGTGCGTTAGTTTTAAATTATCTTTTATTTTATTTGTATTTTCATTACATGTTATTGTAGCAACTTTATTCACTGCATTTGTTATTGTTTTTTTTTTCTTCGGAAAATTAAGTTATCTGTTTTGACCTGGTTAAAACGCAGTCAATTTCTCAGTTATTTTTTAGTCGAACTAGTTCTTGACATTGGTTCTGACTTCGTAAACATTGGGTGAAAATGATTGGTCATTACCAAGGTCATGTTAGTCCCACATGTTAGCTCTGTTGTAAACAGCCTTTTTTTAAAATTCATTTCCAGTGTGGAATCATTGATTCTTTTGCTAGGGCTACATTGGCCTACTTGCTAATTTGACATATTTTTACTGTTCTGTTCGGACAGAGTGATCACGTGGTCCGTTCTGCGTCTCATTTAAGGGTTAAAACTTAGATCAAAGTGATTTTATAGTCAGTTGTAAACATATACCTTCGGGCTCAAGGTATTTGTCTTGTTGTTGCCATAAAAGTTGATTTTCGTATTTAAAATAATTTATTCACAATAATTTATTCTCCCTGTAAAATACTTGTGTTCAAAAAGATTCTTGGACAAAGACATTCGGTGGAAATTATTTGGAATTCTAAAGCCGGGATACTATTCTTGATTCATAAAATTCAACAAGGAACTGTTCACACAACAACACCTTATAGAAAACGTCATCTCCTTCCATATTGGAACTTCGTCGAGATTCGAGCTTGGATTCAATTCGAACTTTTTAGAGATAGGACTTATATTTTTAAATTCTAGGATTAGTTTTTGGATTAGATTCACAAACCGTAAGTTCTTTTTCATATTTGTACCTTGTTTTCTAGGGAAATACATTATTTTTTTAAATTTTCAAAGCTTGTTCGCTTCACTCTTTTCTTTCTTATTTTGTGCAAGCCGAGCAACAATGAGGGTGGACCCTACAAAATTGGTTTTCGAGCAAATTGCCTTAAAAATAACCTTTACCACGAAAATAAAAAATACAAGATCAATAACGCCAAACCAAAACCTCTAACCGAATCGAGATTCTCCTTACGGGGTTAGCTCAATTTTGTCACTTCGTCCCTGACATTTGTGTTTTTAAAATTTTGTGAGTGTTCGTTTATGTACTCGTGCACGTATTTTTGTAGTCCACCCTCTCTGCTGCTATAATTGAATAATTGTTATATCAATAATGATTGGTGAAGCTCACTCAGCTAGATTAGCTCGAGAACGATTAGAGGCAATCAGGAGTTATCTTCCGCTTCGTGATAGTGTTAAACAACAACTACAAGGTCGTCAGAAAGCTAAAGTTGAATTCACTGAAGGTACAGAAGAATTATATAAACCTATTATTAAAACCACCGAAAAAGTTACAGAGGCTACTAAAGGTCTTTTACTTGCGTTAGAAAGAGCTGCAGCAGCAACTGAGAAAACAGCAGAGCGAACTAAGAAAACAAAAAACTTTTACGAAAACTAACAGGTGAAATAGCTGCCGCTCAACCAACGCGAGAAATACTTGAAGGAATTTTCCAAGCTCGTGCTGAAATAGGAGATATAAAAGAGCATATACCAGAACCAGAACTAGAAAGAGAACAGCAAAGAGTTAAAATTGCGCTGATTGATAAATTTACTGAAGAAAGTGTTAATGATATTAGGAAAGCCAAAAACGTGAGACAATTAGCTAAGAGTACCGTGCAGAGTTATGATATTAAAGAAACAATTCTGAAACTTGAGTATCATGGCCGTCGTATAAACCGTGATGAATGTAACAAATGGATATCTCGAGTTTATCAGGCCAGAAGTGATGACCCAAGATATATGGAGTTTATCGAAGAGTTTAAAAAGTATCTTTCACAAGAAGAAAAATCTCCATTGGGTCCACCTCGTATTGAGGAAGAAGAACTAGAACCACAAAAACAACTAGGACATCTAGTAGAGCAACAAATACGACTAGTACAACAAGTACAACGACGAAGATAACCATCACAACAAAAAACAACAACGAGTTACAATTCTACTGGCGCAACTGCAAGCGGCATTCGTACAAGTACAATAGGAAGTGGTCTTATTACTCCATGTCCCGATAACATCCTTGCCGACGTGGACAGACTAGAAATCCTTATTGGAGGAAAACCAGCTGGTAATAATTCTCCAGAAATCATTAATGAAGCAGCTGCTATTTGTCAGAGATTATTTACAGGCGGTATCATGGATATTAACGTACATCAGTCCCTCATTAATGAAATCGCCTATGATTATTACAGCGATTAAAGAAACGGTATAAAATATGATGATCATACACAACGCTCAACGTGGACCTATTATGGTCAGGATAATAAATTCGCGATTACATGAATACAATGCGACTTACGGGAAGGGACTCGCTGATGTTGTTCAAGGATTATTTAAAAGAATAGCCCCAAAAGCAATACCACTTGTAAAACAATTAGGAATGAAATCCACTGACGTTGCTCGTGAGAAGGGTCTTAGAGCTGCCGGCGACGTCGCCAGTAAAGCATTCTCTGCAATCAAGGATAGACTATCACGATTAGTACGACGAAAACCTCAGCCACCAGTAAAATTACCCAGTAATAAAGTGATGCCTGCAAATGTTAGTAAAATAATAAATCAAGCCGCAAATCAAAAGCTAGCAGAGTTAGCTGCCAGCACCAACGGTGCTGACAAAGAAAAAAATATAACCGCAAGTTTAATGACAGCAAGTGGTCTTCGTATTAGACGATAACAAATATAATAACATGTTAAAACGTGTATCTGATCCTGTATTTGACATGGATGCGCCGGTTCTCAAGGATGAATCCGTTCGGGATTATCAGTAGTATTCTTATGATGCACGACAGCCAAATCAGCGTGGAAGAATCGAATTACAATTTCAGGATACAAGCAGATATTTCTTACCCATTGAAGCATTTATTTAGGTAGAGGGTGAGATCTTAAAAACAGATAATACTGAATATGGAGCCAATGATAGTGTTGGCTTTGTTAATAATGGCATTATGGCGTTGTTTGATAGTGCTACATACATCATCCACGGAAGAACCATTTAATTAATTCAGAAGGACGTTGACGTTGCCACAACGATATTGGGTCTAGCGAGATATAGTGACGATTATTCAAGATCAGCTGGTCCGTCAATGATGTTTGTCAAGGACACCTCTAACCATCCTAGCTACGGAAGGTATGATATAAGACGACCAAGAAACAATGCAGGCAATGCTAACGCATATGTAGCTCCTGTGGTTCATGGTGATAATCCAAATTTTAATCTAGGATTCTCAACACGTCGATCAATGTTGCAAGGTGGAAGTGGAATGTGCAATTCCACTATCACATATTTTTGGATTTTGTAGAAATATCAGAAAGGTTATTTTTGGTGCCAAGCATACAGTTGTACTCGTACGAAAAGCCACAGACGAAGATGCAATATGGCGACTTGCAGCTGTTCATGATGCAGGTAAAGTAATATTAACAAAAGTTTCATTATGGATGTCAGTAATAACTCCAACGATACCTGAAGAAGAACGTTTACTCTCCTTTATGAATCAAGGCGGTAAATCGACATTATCATGGTTAACGATGACTACAGACAGTGTTCAGAGTACAACTAATGGTTTATTTACATGGCAGATAGCATCACAGCAAGGTGTGTTTGCGCCGCGATATATATTCGTTGCGCTTCAAGATACTGCACGAGTAAATGATCAAACACGTAGTATAATGATATTTGACAAACTCCGTGTTTCTGTGGTTTCACTGAGAATAAATGGGCATCAAGAACCATCTGAAGATATACTGCTAAATTTCGATCAAAATCATGTAGCACACGCATATCATCGTTTAATGTCGTTTATGGGACGTGATCAAAATGTTGACACTGGTTTACAAATATCACAACTAGATTTTACAATCCTATATCCGATCTATTACTTTTCGCTGGAGCATTTAGATTTATTTAGGCACTCTGTTGTTGATATACACTTTCGAGCTCGCGTAAACCGAGGAGTTATCGCTAATTACAGAGCAATCGCTGTTATACTCAGTGATAAAACAATGTTACTTGAAGGTGTTGGTGGTCGAATGAGAGTCGTTGATGCCCCAGTCGAAAACATGTAATTGTTAATTTAAAAATCAATATATTATTATAAATGTCATATCATAATTTTAGTGTCAGTCTGACTCCTGGTCATATTAAAAAAAACTACAATCAGCGTCCAAAGATAACCGTGGAACAACAATATCGTTAAAACAAGGACAAATCTCAAGATGTCCAAATAAACTATCGCTGACAGAACGTCAATTAAAACACTTCAACGACGTGAAAAAATCAAAAACCGGATTACGGCTTAATCTTTCAGCGAGTGTTATTAGCAATGCTGGTAAAACCGGTAAAATATTTCCACTTTTCGCAGCTATACCCGCGTTAATAGCAACTGCAGCCCCAGCTGTTGCAAAAGCTGCTGCGTTAGGTGCTTTTGGAACTGCTGCTGGAACGGCATTGAAGAAGCTATAGGAAAGGGTTTAAAAAATCTAAAAAAAGGGAAAAGGTCTGAGATTACCAGGGACGATACCCGGGTACGGAAGCGGTCTGAGATTGCCAGGGACGATACCCGGGTACGGAAGTGGTCTGAGATTGCCAGGAGCGATACCCCGCTGATTCTTCCAATGTCAAATTTTGATTTACTTGATGCTGCTACTCAACTAAAATAAAAAATATCAGAGATGTTTTTATGCGTGATCATTTACCGCGTAAACCAAACCGCGTTGAAACTGGTATTATTACCTCGACGAATCCACTAACACAGGTACACATTGGGTTGCATACGCGATTGATCAACGTGGAATTATTTATTCTGATTCGTAAGGTTTAGCAACACCAAAAGAATTTTTAAAATACGTGAGCGGAGTGCAAGGTACTCCAATCTGGTATTCAACGTTACTAACACAAAATTTAACAGATCCACCAATATGTGGCCGTGAAGCACTTGCTGTACTTGACGCGATTTCAAAATCAACAATGCCACATCATAAAGTTGTGCACGAGTACACCGTTAAACGTTTTAAATAACTGTCATATTATATTGTATATTGGTAGATATTTACGGAAGATCAACTAAAACTAAAATCAAACAAAAACCAGGTGAAGATTTACTCAAACAAGTAACAAAAAAGATCAGCGACGAAATATCTGATCTGCTCAATCTTGCCAACTTTGATCCTGGTGAACTTGTAATATTTCAAAACCGTGAAGGAAAATTGAAAACGAGTAATATTTTAATCAGCGATATCATTGTTCATAACAGAGCAACACGAGAAGGTCTCGTTGCCATTTATGACCGGGAAGGAAAGCTTGTCCCTAGCGCTGTTACTCCGTCGTCGATCCGAAATAGTATATCCGAACGACTTTTAAAGACTGGTGATACAATGGATTTACCCATTAACATGAACAATAATAAAATTATCAACGTTGGAGAAAAAACAGATAATCTCGACGCTGAAACAAAAAATACGTCGACGATAACAACATCCCAATGACAACTTCGTTGTCGACGATCAATGATGGAATGACCACACTCAAAACTGATTTTACTAATCAAGTACAACTGTTTCTGAATTTTCGCAGAAACGTAAACAGAACCATTAATGAATTTTTTGGAAGTCCACCAACCGTTGATATTAAACTCGCTGACGTAAACTCAAGACTCAACGATATAATCAGTGGAATTCCTAATATTGTTCAAAAAACTAATGTGTTTAAAATTCCTCACGCGCAGATCAACAATATTGTATATACAGTATCATCAGGATCATCAACGTGGACACCGCGCGATAACACTATCAAACATACTGCGACGGTTACTGGTGTATACAGGCTGTCCGTGTTCAGCTCTGAAAAATTCATTATATTTACTACATATCCATGGCGTCATTCAACCGATAATTTTTCTGGAACTGTATCTGTAGGGTTAAATAAGGATACCGAACAAACGTTTATACTGGAAAAATTTGATAAAATCTTAACCGCAGCGTCTTACTGGTGGTGTCTTGAATTCGTCGCTGAAATGCCTCAATTAATTACTTAATATAGTATAATGATCGACGCTAACCAACACAGATACAATCACGTATCTGAGTGTGAAACGAAACTGAAAAATATCATCGACGAGTACAGCGCAGAAGTAAAACAATATCGCAGACGAGCAGTTGTCATCGACGTAATTGTTTATTCGGCATCTGCGATCATTGCGTCGTCTGGTGTAATTTTGTCCGCGATAACTATGACGTCGCCGGCAGTTGCAATAATTTGCGTTTCATCCACGACAACAATCGCTGGTGTTCTTAATATTATTGCAAAAAAGTTATCGACGTGTACAAAATCAAAATTACACGAGCACACGTTAAAACTGCACGCGGAAACGTTAGCGTACTCGAAGTTATCATCGTTGATTTCGTCGTGCCTCAACGACGTTATAATTACCGACGACGAGTTTACAGAAATAATTAAGATTTACAACGAGACATTAGAACCAGAAAAAAATCCTGATTGTTTGCAAAATAATTAAAATCTTAATTTAATAATAATAATGTCGTCAACGATGGAGCTGCTACAACAGATCGTCACCAATACAGCATCGCTGAAAACAACGATGATATCAACCAGTTCAACTAATCATGAATTTAGTGTTGTTTTTCCAACTGCAATTCCAGCAAAAAAAATAGCACTAGCACAATTACGAGTTTATTATAGCTGGCCAAATATCAGATCAAACAACCAAACAACTCATTAGTATTTGCAAATAAAAATAAACCAGATGGAACTCCCGATTGCAAGTTGTTAGTATTCCCACGGGCAGTTATCAAATCGAACAGATCAACGAAGAATTCCAACGTAGAATTAAATCTATCACTAGCAAAGAATCCAAGATAGCTATCATTGTTCACGAAGCAACTTTATCAGCAGCGATTCAAATATATTCTCCCAACTACGCCGTAGACATTTATCAGTCTTCGATTAAATCTGTACTTGGATGGCCTGAGGTTGCGCCAAAGGCGTCAACGACGCTGCCACTAGAACCAACAAGGATAAATTTGTTAGGACTGAAAAAAAAAATCATGAAAATTCCAGAATACCAAAAAACTTACCAATTGAAAGGTGTAATGAAACCGGGACGAGTTGAATTCTTTTATGAAGGTGGCAATTTATGCTACGCTGAAGGATCTGAATTTATAATAAAAAGAGATCTATACAACTACAATAATGATAAAAGTGGAGGATTGATAATACTCAAGCGAGCATTTTATGAAGAACTCGCCAATTTACTGAAACACGAACACAAAAAATACTTGATGTATTAATACATTTATTTTCCAATATTACTACGCACTACAGCGATGAAGTCCGTGAAAATATCATTGAAACAATACAACACTTGAACATGATTGCATCAGACATCAACTACATCAACAATACTACACTTTTTTACAAAGCTAGAATACCTGGTAGATTTGATACGCTGGGGGTATTTCTACCTCAGAAAATCATCGATGATAATGATCTGATAAAATCAGTCAATGATGTTGTTGATAAACATTTTCCAAAAATGCTTGACGCGTGGAGAAAAACAACCCCGCAAGCTAATATTGTAAGGTACGATAACGATTCATACGGCGGAGGTAGACATATTTCTCCGGGCATCGTCAATATAACATCAGCGATCGCAGTCAATCTAGTTTGTGACGTCGTCGATGGTAGTTATAGCGTAGATTTACAAAACTCTAATCAAGCACAGCAAGGATGCATTTTATACATATTTACCGCTCGAGTCCCTCCGGGATGTTTAATTGTATCAGAGCCAATCAACGTTGTTTATCTGCGTGTGCATAATCCGATGTTATCGCAGATAAATTTTAAGCTTACTGATCAGTCAGGATACCTTTTGGATTTACGTGGAGAAGAATTGATTATAAGTCTGTATGTACGTTTCTAGAGCTTACGTTCGTAGAGCGTCATCGTAGATCTCGCTTTCGTGGACCAAAAAAAAAAATAAATAAATAAATAAATATTATTATCAGAAAAATAAATATTCTACTCAGAATAAAAAATAAATCTGATTCTGGGTAGAATATTTTTTTGTTATCAGAATAAAACTATTATTATTCTTATTATTATTATTATTATTATTATTATTATTATTATTATTATTATCTGATTCTGAATAATAATCTGATTCTGAATAATTATTTTATTTTTTACTGTATTTTAGCTGGTAGCACAGTCACAATGACATCGTCGTCACTTTCATTTTCACTTTAACTGTGGGACGAGTAACACTCGTCGCTATCCTTTGCAAGTAACTCTTCCGCGGCTTTATTCGCTATTTTAATCTCGTTCAGTTGTCTTATACGAGCATTTACTCTTTATTTTTTTGTTTCGTACTCATGATATAATTTTGACCTAACTTTTTCGATTGAGCTTGCAAGAGGAACAAATAATTTTACCGGATCGTCTGTAACTGACACCAACGACTGCAACATTGCATGCTGAATAATCCTTACAAATCTGTAATCGGATGGTAACGTATATCTGTTCTCGAATTTTCGATATTATAATGGTTTGAATCGCACATCATTTTTTCAGGATTATGTTCATCAGAAATGTTTATACCGTCATGTTGTAATTGCTTAATGGCAACAATAACAGTATTAATATTTTCTTGATTCATTATATAATAAATATTTAGTTAAACTAAATATAGTTCTGAATCAGAATTAATATAATAATACAATTTTTCTGAATTAGAATTAATATAATAATAAAAATATTTCTGAATAATAAAAATATTTCTGATCCTGTAAAATTCCGAGAAATCTGAATAAATTTCACAATCCAATCGTTGATTGGTTGGGGTATTTGCACAATCAAATCAAGAAATTTGTTTGAATTTCTTAAAATCTGATGGGGTCTTTGCACGATTGAAAATGAGGAATTCGAGCAAATTTCATCGATTTTGATGGGGTGTTTGCACGATTAAGCTGAGAAATCTTAACAATTTTGCTGAATTGCAGTTTTATAATATAAAATAATTTATGAAATAATTTTATAAATCTGAAAAAAATCTGACAAATCTGAACAAATTTCATAAATGTGCTGGGGTTTTGTCCCAACGAAAATGAGAAAATCCTACAATTTTCTTAAAATCTGATGGGGTGTTTGCACGATGAAAATGATAATTTCTAACAATTTCGCTGGATTTCAGTTTATATAATATAAAAAAAGTTATGAAATATTTTTATAAAACTGAAAAAATCTGAGAAAATCTTGCAAAGTTTATAACTGTGATGGGGTTTTGACCCAGCGAAAATGAGGAATTTGAACAAATTTCTTAAAATCTGATGGATTGTTTGCACGATTAAAATGAGAATTTCTAACAATTTCGCTGAATTTCAGATTCATAATATAAAATAAATTTAGAAATATTTTTATAAATTTAAAAAAAAACTGACAAATCTGAGAGAATTTCATAAATATACTGGGGTTTTGACCCAACAAAAATGAGACAATCTTACAAATGTCAGAGATTTTGATGGGATGTTTGTACGATTAAAATGAGAATTTCTAACAATTTCGCTGGATTTCAATTATATAATAAAAAATAAAAATAAAAATATTTCTGAATAATAATAAAATATTTCTTAAGCAGAATTAATATAATGATAAAAATAAAATAAAATAAAAATAAAAATATTTCTGAATCAGAATTAGTATAAAAATAAAGGTTTCACTTACCTGTTCGTTGTAGAAATCCACTGCCGAATGACTACGTAGCAAAATCTGGCTGCTTTTTATACCGTCATAACACCTACACGGAATTCCCATTACGTATTTTCTAGAATGTTTTGGGGACTTCCGATACGTATTTTTTAGAACAGTTTGAGATTTCCGTTGCGTATTTTTTGAAATATTTTTTGATTTCCGTTACATATTGTTTAGAACAGTTTGGGATTCCCATTTGGGAATTCCGTGTAGGTGTTATGACGGTATAAAGACAGCCAGATTTTGCTATATGGTCATTTTGCAGTGGATTTGTACAAGGAACATGTAAATGAAACCATTAATTTTATATTAATTTAGTGTAACAGACTGAACAAAATTATAGTTATCCTAAATACATCTTATTTACACAAGAAACTGTAGTGTGGATTTATTTTAATTTCACATACATTTTAACTGAATCCAACGTGGACATAGTATTTGGAAACAGATGTTGATCTAACTGAAAGATCTAAAACTAACTTACCTGGATTTGTTGAGGTTTCCTAATGCTGAATAAGCATACTGAATAAAATCACAATTATTGTAAACTGTAGTGTGAATTTATTTCAGTTTCTGAAACATTTTATAAAATTATGATAGACGAAGTAACACACAGGAAGCAGATCAGAAAAAAATACGATGACAAAAAAAAAGAATCGCTATCTCAGTTGTTTATGCGAGTGTTAACACGTCACACAGTAACAAGTGGTACAACTGCTTCATTATTCTATCAGCGATGACGGACTTATCCCGTTTCATGTGTATGATATTCAAACGTGATTCTTTGCTTGAATTTCTTTGAAAATGCAGACTTGGTTATATTATCCGCGACATATTGCACCGAACGCGAGGTAATATCAAAATATTTAGCAGCCGCGTTCATTGAAATGTTATTTCTTGGCCTGTCTCTGCGTTTACAGATTTAACAGCCATCTTTCCAACCATTTTGTACATACTCGTCTCACCAATTCTACAATTCTGGCTTTGCGTAATAGCTTGTAGGTTACAGAAATTATTATTTTTCCGATTTCGATCAATATGATCAATAACAAGTCCGTCTTCGATGACTTCAGGAAAACATTCGAACACGAAATCTATGTGAGTAATACATTTTATTTCCAGCACGGAATCTGAGCTAACCAATAGCATTGTCAGAACCAACTGTTTTTTCTTTTTTAATCTACAATTTCTGATGATACCATCTCTGAATGCTTCATAATTTTAAATGATGGGATGCTTCACAAAGTCATTTTGCTTCATTTATATATAATAATATTATTTGTCTAAATTGTTATTTTGAAAACCTGGTGAGATAGTCTTCAGCGGTTCTTATAGGAGACTCGACATTATTCTTATCATGATATCGTTACAGCTCTCTGTATCTTTTGCCACCACATTGTACACATAACCGTGTTTCTCCGCTGACTCCAACACCGCACCGCAAGCACGGTTTCTGTCCTACACTTCCACGTCGAGAACGTTGCATATGATAACCACATAATTCGTTTACGCATGCGCGGTTACACGGTGTTGTAAATCCAATCATTAACCAATTGGATTTATTGAATCATTATATATATATATATATATATATATATATATATATATATATATATATATATAGTTATATATATATATATATATATATATATATATATATATATATATATATATATATATATATATATATATATATATATATATATATATATAATTACAGTTTAAATAAACACATGATTGCTTTAATTATAATATGGAGGAATTCATGAGAATATCTGCAATTAAGCCTTGCAGAGCTAGATTTGATCTTGACAAACTGTCAAAACCAAAATTTAGTTTTTCGATGCAAGATTTGGCTCTGATGAATAAGGATATAATTAATCGTATCAACGAAGCCAAGAAGGAATTTCACGACGATGGTGCGGTTTCATACGTGGTCAACATTTAATATTAGAAATGTTGTCGATGCTACAATGAATGATTCGCAAGCAAGAAACATTATTAACTACATCGATGATCAGCGATATTTTAATCAGATAAAATATATTGTGCAGACAGACGACGAAGTTTGGATTATCCGTGACAAACATGACCCTGTCTGCGTAACCGTTGGAAGTAGCATCATCGCGTTGAATAAAAATTCCAAACCAGATACGTTAACCGGCATTGACAAACCATATTACGAATGAGCATATCCTGTGACTGCAGTTGTTTATGCGTTAACCGGGAAGATTTTGTACGCGCCGAAATACACAAAAATGGAACTCAATTAACAATCCTTGATCATAATGCACACGAATAGACGTCCGCGGTGATGATATTTCCACAAAAGAGAACAATTAAATTTTACAACGGCGTTATATTTGATTTAATTAAAAATATTAGTAAGAGTGACCTTGCATCTGTTTGGCTGTTTCGAAGTTCCGATGGTGGAAATTACGATCAGTTTGTAAGGCCTAGCGGAGAAATTTATCACGCAGAGTCACTCCACGACGAAATGAAAAATCTTGCGCTGAAATACACGAATTGTAATGATGTTATTGAACAATTATTGATAAACTGTTTTACCGCTCCATCGGTTACTGCTCACTTTGCTCAGGAGAAAAAGTCATGGAAACAAACAACATCGGAATTTCTCATTGATATTCAACGTAGCAGTATCGAATACGGACACGGCGGATTGTGGAATATTAAATACAATTATACCGACGTTATCTCAGTTGATATGGTAGCTTGATATCCTGGTAGTTTTCTTGGATTCGGACAGTGCCTTGAATACTTTAAGAGATTTGGTCATCCAACACACGAGATGACAAGAGTTGCGATAAATGGATCCCTACCAGATTTTGATCTGACTGGATTCGCCTACGTTGATTCATTTGAATTTGCACAAAATCTCCATCCGATTACTTATGCTTGGTTTGGAAGACATTTCTCAGAGAAACCGCTGGGCTCCTATTGTGCTGTTACGATATATGATTGATGTAAAAATATTAATATCGTTTCGTGGAAGTGAAGCGATAATATCGTATCGTCCGGAGAAACAAGTTTGGTTGCCACAACCAGATGAGTGTGATGCAGAAAGTGTTGTCAGGGAAACATTTCCTAATCTCGACGGCGATGAAGTTGTTAAAATCGTTAATAATCTATCTAAATACAGAAATGAAAATAATGAGAAAGTTGCGAAAGATCTCGGCAGAAAAATAATAGGTAAGTTTACTCAGGGTGGTGCGTATGATCATAAACAAATGTGTACGAGGTTAATCATGGACGATGCAGAACTCGATTTTATAACTGCTGGTACAACGGAAAGAAATATGTTTATAAGCCGAAATGATGTTTATTTGTCTGACAGAACTAAAATAGGTACAATTGCGAGTTATATTGATGGCGAGACACCGCGGTTTACTCATTTAAGATCTTTGATGTCGCGTACGTTTCAATAAACTTATTATCGATGATAAACAGATTTGTTGATATCGAGGTTAGAGTTGCTACGGATTAATTTTATTTAAATAAATAAATATTTGGATTTGCTAGATAAATTACTTGGCACTGGTGAATGGGGATCATGGAGAATAAAACGCGAAAATATATTTAGTTATTCTGAATCTGCCGACGTTGAAATTATAGAAAAGTAGTACAAGAATAACAATCCAATAGAAGTATCGACAGCACCATCTGCATATGATCCTGTAGCCATTCATAAAACCGTTTATCTTACGGGAATGGAGGATCTGGTAAGACTACACGCGGGATTGAATTATTTAGAAACACATATATGGTTGTGCTGGCGCCCACACACAGGCTCGCCAGAGAAATGAATGAACGAGGTGTAAAATCTCAAACTTATCATAGTTTCTTTAGATGGTGTGGAGACGCGTGGACTCCATAACGGATGGGTGAGAAATAAATTCCGAAGATTATTATCAGTAATGACATTTGTACGGTTTCGTTGGATACATTAACAACGTTTCTTGATTCATTATTGAGGAAACATACTGCATTGATAATGTGTGGCGATCATGGACAGTCTCCACACAGATGGTTATACAGGTTTGTGGATTATTACGAAAACAAAACCTGATGATCATAGAGCTATTGATGAACCGCTGAAAGAATTTAAAAAGTTAATCAGACTGCAGCCAGATAGAATAGAGTGCGAAATAATGCGTGGAGTAATTCCAGAAACTACGATGAATGATTTTTGGAATTTTTGGAGACCAAATGATTTGATAGTTGCAAGTAGAAATATAGAGATACACTGCAAGAGAAATTATTCATGCGGCACAAGGAAAGACTTTTAAATCTACCTGTACCATTATGTTATCGACCAGCAGATACATGGCTGCAGAATATTGAAATTGAAATTCCAGGAACTAATGAAAAACAAAATATTGTACTAAATTATATCGTTTTAGTTCCTGTCAGTGCTGTCACTGGCGCGTTGAGCATGTGTAAAACTCCATGGACGTTAGGATACGCTATAACGATCTCCGATACAGATATTTGGATTATTGATGGTCGGATCGAGTGGTCAAATTTAGTTTATCTCCGAGTGTCTCGAGTCAGAAGAATATCTCAACTGCACATGATTAGTATGGATTACGTAATAACCGAAGAAATCACTGATGATGTATGCGATGAAGTTGTCAAGAAATAATTACCTGGGTATCGACAATCTGACAAAGCAAACACCCGATTTTGATCTCGACGTTGCATTTATCATGACACTGAAATAACAACAGAATAATCACTGTACAAATTGTAACTGTAATATGTTGTGGCAGTATTCGAATAATAATCCAAGACAGTTTACCGTTGATAGAATTAATAGTAGTCTTGGTCACACACGCGAAAATGTTATGATGACCTGTCTTGAACGTAATCGACGTCGGGGCGCTGGACGCCCTGGTGCCAGTTTAAAGAAGTGAACGCGGTGGTAATTGTGTGTCTTCAGGAATTACTTGTAATTGTTCACGTACAAATCCACGTTGAGGAGCAGTTGAATCTAGTCTGTAGATTGCAAGTTTACCTGTGGATCTAACCACGCTAGAAATTTTATGTGTGGTCACACTCCAGATGGGATCAGTTGCTCTTCATCTACCCCTTTCGAGTTCACCAGGTTCATATAAATATCTTACAGTCACATTACCTAATACTGGTTGAGAGATAAGAGTCATGTCGTTGCCTGACATTGTCAGGTATATAAGTTTTTTCGTGATCGCGATGATTGGTTTCATGGCAGTTGCACGGGTAATTTCATTATTTAACGCATATATCACACTTGGTAGTCTTGCAACCCATTCGCGAGATCTCGTATCTGCTTGAATTATTTCCTTCGCATACTGGTATCCAAATAATCTTTCAGCAAGTGTTCGATTAAATCGTTCATCAATTGCGGTATGTCCTCCTCTGAGTTTGACATGTTTCATGTTTCTGGCTCTCCTAATATAATTAACACTTTCTATGGTACATTTATCAATCAGCGCAACTATAGCTTTTGCTTGTTTTGGTGTACGATTCTTTATATCACCTTCTTCAGCACGAGCTTGGTCAATATCTTCAAGTATTTCTTGTACTGATTGATCAGCAGCTATTTCAGCCGTAATCTCTCTTAGAATCTTTTTTGTTTTCTTGGTTCTTTCTGCTAATTTCCCAGTTACCTCAGCGGTTTGCTTTAACGTGGGAAGAAGACCTTCGGTAGCCTTTGTAACCGGTTTGAATAATTGTTCTGCACCTTCTGCGAATTCCGCCTGAGACTCCTGACGAGCTTGTAGCTGTTGCTTGACAGAATCACGGACGGGTATATATTTTTTGATTGCCTCTAGTTGTTCTCGAACTAGCCTTGCTGAGTGAGCTTCAGCAATCATTATTGATATAACAGTTATTTAAGTAGAGCAACAGATAGGGTGCAAATATTAAGTAGACTGTCTAGGTCAGTAAACAAACACGCGTGGAACGAAGGTCAAAAATGAAGTAACCCAATCGGTGGGGGTATATAACGTTGCTGACTATTAAGACATATTTTGTTTTAAAAAGTAACAATCCAAGCTAATATTCTGTTCACCCTCTATGCTGCTAAAGTTTTAATTCTTGTTGAAACAGCCATGTAAAGTTTTGCAAACACTACGGTTTTTTCTGTTTTATTTATTTGTCTTGTCTATGTTTTGTATATGCCTTTGAAAACGACTCATTAAGAGTCTAAAGCGCTCAGGCTAGTTATATACGACCTGGTAAATAATTCTCATCTATCTACACAGTCATTCCGGATTCCTATGAAAGAAAGTAAGGTATATAGGATTAATTATATATAATTATAAATATACACCAGACAGAACGGAAAGTGCTATCCCTGGATTCTATAGAAGAATGCTTGATAATAGTAGGCGGAATTAATATTTTAATACAAATAATATTATCATACAGGTTAGATAATTTTTAATTCGTACTCTACGGAGATTCGAACCCAGGTCCGCGGGTAAACGGCACCCATCGACTTGCCTGCACGCACCAACCTATATTCATTCACGACTAAGCACGCATGACCAAAAAATCATGGCGCTGAATCGGTGTTATATGCACTCGTGCGTAGCAGACACACTCGCATGACGACCTGTTAATAATTCTCATCTATCTACACAGTCATCCCGGATTCCTATGAAGAAAATCAAGGTATATAGGATTAATTATATAGAATTATAAATATACACCAGACAGAACGGAAAGTGCTATCCCTGGATTCTATGGAAGAATGCTTGATATTAGTAGGCAGAATTAATATTTTAATACAAATAATACTATCATACAGGTCAGAGTATTTTTAATTCGTACTCTACGGAGATTCCAACCCATGCGAGTGTGTCGTCTACGCACGAGTGCATATAACACCGATTCAGCGCCATCATGTTTAATTCTGCCTACTATTATCAAGCATTCTTCTATAGAATCCAGGGATAGCACTTTCCGTTCTGTCTGGTGTATATTTATAATTCTATATAATTAATCCTATATACCTTGATTTCTTTCATAGGAATCCGGAATGACTGTGCAGATAGATGAGAATTATTTACCAGGTCGTCATGCAAGTGTGTCTGCTACGCACGAGTGCATATAACACAGATTCAGCGCCATCAATTATCTGGTTATCTTTCAAGTTAAAAAGCCAATGATTAATATGTAATTTCACATTTCTAAAAGCATTTAAAGAATACTCTACGTTAACATTTGAAGCAGTCATGTTCCGTTAGACACATGTTTCATTTTAATACACTCAAGAAGACATGTCTTTGAACAGCTCTCGTTTTCGGTCAGTATCTCCATCAGTCCATCTTGTCCACCACAAATACAATATTTGAACCTTTTAATTAAAATTGGTTTGTCAGCTGTCTTTGGCACAACCACTTATTTTAGGGGAAAGGCATTTCTTCATAAAAGTTCTGGCATAATACAAATACTCTGAAATTTAATTCGGTAACTGATATTGTATCTCGAAGATCATTGTTCGAAAATACTCTTACAAAAAAAAGATGTCAATCTTGTGGACATCACACAAAGTACTTATTTCAATTCGCAATATTTTATCTGTGTCAAAAATAGATTCACTTATGTTTGATAGTAATACGAATGATTTCAATTCAACTCACTATTCCGTCTTTCGATATAAACCGGAGAACTTCCAGTATTGATTTGTCTTTTGTGCTATGGGGCATTTATTTTAAAGTATAATGTATGTTTCATTTCAATGAAGTAAATAACCATATAGACAATTAAATCAGATTTGTATTTTAAATATAACTGATGACAGCTATTGACCACGAATTGTGAGGGAATGAAAGTGGCGGCGGAAGATGCGCGCGCTGCATTGTGGTTATTTTGCACACGCGATCGTGACTTCAAAAACAACTAACACGATAATTATATGATATGTGGTTGTTTCTATGTAATAAAACATAACAATTATTCCATATAAAGGCTGAATATTTTCTTCAGGATAATAAGCTACATATACAATGCTTAATATACACCAAATATAATGGTATATTGTGAAATTAAAAAAGTGTATTCTTAGTGTGTAACTAATGTTTTACTTCACAGAAAACGTACCCATTAGGTGATGTCTTGTGGCTCTGACCTCTACAGTAGGGGTTAACGATTACATTTGGGCTGACTTACTTTATATAAATATATATTTTGATTAAACATAATACAACGGAAAATGGTGTAAATGGCACTCAATATTCACTAGCTATTTTTTTCATCTCATTAACCTGACTTTTTACTCCTAAGAATTATAACTATCAGTCTGGGATTTGCAGTCTTGCTTTAGCTGATACTGTTTAGCCGTGAAAGGATTTTGAAGTTTCCTAGGTGAGGGAAAATCAATACATTCATTATATATAAACATTGTAAATGATCATTAGAGCATAACTAGTTACACATAAGAAAAGAAATACAAAAATTCATTCACTGATATGATCTTTAGAAATTGTTAAAGATACTTTGCCTTTGCTATGAGCCACGTGTGTGTCTACATGACAGACTGCACATAATCTATTTACGTCGCGTGCTCATTACATATGACATGATGAAGATTTATATACAAAAGATGTAGCGTGAGGATTAAAAAAACACATGAAAGTATCGAACAGAAACGTTTAGCTGTTCAGGTTTACAGTGTATTGTTCAGAACACATAATTTTTTTTATATGTACCTTCCCTTTCAGATTATCTTGAACAATTGCAAAGGATAAGCTGTTCAATTATATTTACTTGACTGGAATTTCGGACAAATTAAAGAACTACGCAGAAGTATGTTAGGTTGTTTATGAAAAACGTAACATTACCTATGCTCATTGGAGAATTTCCATCATCAAATCTTTAAGTTCGGAAATTTCAAAGGATAAGCTGTTCAATTATATTTACTTGACTGGAATTTCGGACAAATTAAAGAACTACGCAGAAGTGTGTTAGGTTGTTTATGAAAAACGTAAAATTACCTATGCTCATTGGAGAATTTCCATCATCAAATCTTTAAGTTCGGAAATTTCAAAGGATAAGCTGTTCAATTATATTTACTTGACTGGAATTTCGGACAATTTAAAGAACTACGCAGAAGTGTGTTAGGTTGTTTATGAAAAACGTAAAATTACCTATGCTCATTGGAGAAATTCCATCGTCAAATCTTTAAGTTCGGAGATGCGCAGCTTTAGTACTTTGTCAAAATGTCAGTTCTCGGAGAAAAATAAAGTGTGTATGCAGTCAGCAATCCCATACTGTCTTAATGATAAGCATTGGTCTTGAAAAAACATCGGAACATTTGTGAAGTTTGCCACACAAGTTCCATAGAACCTTAATAAAATGTGGTTGTGTCTATTACACATCAGTTATATGATAAATGTATT